>VWZP01005854.1:147475-172404 GCA_013396995.1 Dicaeum eximium | reverse complement strand
TCTGCTTGTGTATCTAGAAGGAACTAGAAGGATCCAGCACAAGAATCAACATCAGCTCTTCTATCTATGTAAATACTCATGGCCAGGTTGGATCGGGTTTCAAGCACCCTGGTCTAGTGGAAGGTGTCCCTGCCCATGATGGAACAGGGTTGACACTAGATGATCTTTAAGGTCCCTTTCAACTCAAACCATTCTATGATTCTGCAGTTTTATGATCCCCATGGAAAGTCCAAGACATTTATTTTTCCTCCATGTGTCAGTGTGTGATTTAAGAGTAATGTTAAGAGTATTTGGAAGAGCTAACAGTAAAACCCATGAGTCCAGGGAAGAGATTTTCCACTAAAATGACAAAAAATGTCTCTCACTCTGTAAGGCTCCTCTCCATTCAGGATTTTTCTGGGAGGGACTGCTGAATGAAGACCTTCTATGACTGTATCAGTGCCCTCTGGCCATCAGCAAAGGCATTCCTGCAGAAGCAGATTACGCTCCCATTGCAGATGTGGTTACCAAGTCCAGCATATTTTTACAGCCCTCCAGCTTCTTGGAATCACTGGACCATGTTGCAGTATTCTGTGCAGTCAGTAATGGGCCTCTACATTTCTGGTTCTGCACCAAAGCAGTGCTCCCCCAGCATCAGGGCAGTCAGCAGGGGAGTGACTGACCCCATAAGAGAGAGCACTGGTGCTGCCCCTGGGGCTGCTCTGCTGTGGGGACTAGAGCAGGCTTGCAAGGTCCCTCATCACATACAGGTGCAGCATTTGGGTGTGGATAACTACAGGTTACACATGTTTATCTCTGATCATCCTGCCTCCCCGACCATGCTGCCTCTTACAGCTGCAAGCACCTGCCCCTGTCTGACAGCTGGGACCCTGCTTTGCTGTGGGACCTCCCCAGTCAGGTTAAACTGAGAAAGTGAGAGAGCGGGGAAACTGTAGGAGATGCAAGAACCAAGGTCTGTTGGGAGCAGGGATGAGTTCTCCCAGGCTGCTCTTGACCCGCAAGGAAAGCATGATTTCTGTAACACCCCTCTTTCTCTCTCAGACACACCATTCAGAGACAAAGCCTTGGCCAGCAGAGCAAGCAAATGACAGCCAAGACAAAGCAGGGGCGCAGGAGAGTGAACGTGGGCATGGAAAGTCTCTTGGAAGTCTCTTGGCAGGTCACAGCAGCCCCCCACATGAAAAGCCACTGCAGAGCCAACTCCTGCCTCAGATTAGTTGCTCTGCCTCCATTGCTGAGTTTTTATTTTCCCGTTTTTAATGCTTCATGCTCTTGTGAGCAATGATTACTGACATTGCTATATAAATTAGAGCTGAAGTATTTCTCCTGATTGCTTTCTGCAGGCATATTAAGGCAGAATACTGTGATCTGAGAACACAGACCGTGCACAGCAGAGCTGTCTGAGGGCTATATGCTGCGCCAAGATGTCTCCCTTGGGAAAAAAAGGATTATAGAAGGAGTCACATCTTTAAATGAGAAGTGATGGGGAAGATTGGGAGGGAGAAACCCATAGCTTTACTAGCTTTTGCAAGGAACATAAATTCTGCCTTCCATCCCCACTCCATGAGCAAATTTTTGGGTAGCAGTATTGGCAGTGCCCTTTCCCTCAGCCATCCTTCTCTTCCTTAGTCACAAAGGGCAAGAGCACATACTCCTCCCCTAAAACTCTCAGACATCACATTGGCATCCTTTCCAGAGGTGATGGCTTTGGAAGGCAACACTGAGATTCATGCTTTGCATGTGGCTCTGTTAAGAGATATTTCTGCATTGTATACAAGAGAGGTTAAGAGGGCACAGCACCAGGTACCATATGAAACACATTTGTGTTCTTAGCCACCTTTCCTGCTGACACCGTGAGAGTGGGGCTGGGAAACCTGCATGGCTTGCTAGTGAGGGCAGGAGAATTGTGCATCATCTGTCTGAACTGAGCGTCGTCTCACCTTGCCTTTCAGCTGCCTGGGGGCACATTTTAGGTGTGGGGGATGAGAGCAGAGAATCAGTCACTTCTCCCATACAGGAATGGAGCAGGAGCCCCTGATACTCGGAGGCTTACTCCAAGGAGGTGGTCACTTGAAAATTTGCAGATAGCTCTGCTTTCTCTCAAAGCTATAAACCTCTATTTAATGTACTGTGCTTGATGAAAAGTGGGGCCAACCTGTCCCTACTCAATGAGTTAATGAGCTAATAAGAAACATGTTCGGTGTCCCTGCTCTGTCACTAGTGGGTCTGTGTGGTAGCCTTTAAAATTGAGGTTTGGGAACTTAACTGCATAATAAGTGTTTGGGAAAATGTCAACTTTTTTTTTTTTTTTTTGAGCATTCTGAGGAGCTAGTGTTAGAGCTAGAGTTTTAAAAGAAATTCCAGAAAGTATGAACTGCAATAACATCATGTGAACTACCAGTAGAATACATCATTTTAATAGACTGTAGCCTCCTATACCTCATGCCTGCTATATGGCAAAACAAAGGTTCATGGTGTGCTAAACCTATACACTGAATATAATTTCCTTGCTTTGCTATCTTGGTGAATCCTCTTCCCATGTTATGGCAGGGTAGTTTTTCCACTTGAAAATGAGATGCATTAAGTTGCAAGGAGGGGCAAAAGATGTTCCCTGTTTCACCACTGGAACCAGCTCTGCCCTACTTCTATCTTGGGATCAGAAGGCGGAGATAAAAAATTTAAGGGAGAGACGTGAAACCTCTGCGCACACAAACAGTACAATGTGATTATGGGGCCCACACTAAAGCTGTGTGTTTTGCCCTCTCTGTAGCTGCTGTGGGTAAGAAGCTCTTTCTGCCTTCCAGCCCCCTGCCCAGGCCACAACAGGCTGTGTGTCCTGTGCAGCAGCAGCTCCTGCTTCTGGCTGAATTGCAGGACCTGGACAGGAAAGCTTGTTAGGGTGGCCCTGTGGTGGCTTGTGGGGTGACCCATCTGGAAGTGTTGGCAAATGCACAACTAACCTTTTGCCTAGAAAAACGCAGAATTTTGAGTAAGCCTCCAAACTTGTCAATGCCAAGTTGTTTCTGGTGATGGAACTATAATTTCTTGCCTTGGAGTTGGTAAGAAATGATTAAAGAGTCTCTTGGCACTAATTCTCCAGGGAGTTTCTAGCCCTTGGTACTTGTAGAAAGGCTGAAAATGTGGGAGTGTCATAAGCAGATGCAGCACTGTGGTGCTTAGCTGAAATGGGAAGTTGCAGACCAGGGTGCCCACAAGGGATAGAAGGAGACCATCTTTGATTTTTTTTTTTCTTTAGAGGCTCTTTTTTCCTTTCTTTTGAGAGCTGACAGCATTAAAAATTTCTCATTCTTGCTCTTTCTGTCCTTCACCTAAGCACACACACTAACACACATCTAAACACAGATTTCAGATGCACTTGGAGTACCGACAAGAAACCCTGTGTACCAGACAATAGAAGGGGTGAAGCCAATATATTATACGGCTTTTAGGCGCCTATTTCACAGCTTTCCCGGAGTCAGACTCATGGTTTGGGAAATTACAAGAATGACAATGTTGAAGTCTTTAATTAAATGCAGAGTTGAAAAGTGTTAGCAGCTGCCACCAAAATGTTTTCTGCGAGAGGCGCAGGATGGGGAACGCATGGGAAAAAAAAAAATAAAAAAAAAAGAATGAAAAGGCTGGAGTGGAGCAGAAATCTTTCCCACGCTTGGATCCGCGAAAAGTAGCAGATAAGGTTACCTGTCAGGGATCCATCCGACGGCAGCAAGCTAAGGGAAAAGCCTTGTCGCCACATCGTGGCCAAGCGAGGCTACTCATTTCTGGCGTCGGTGACACAGCCCTCCTACCGCCCTTTCTGAGCAGGAAAATGGGGAGAGCTAGGCACACGTGCAAAGAGAACACAAGCTGCAGGGAACGACCTAGGGCGACGCTTGCACGGTGTGGAGGGGCCGGCAGCCCCAGCTGCGCGCCGCGGGGCTGAGATGCGCTGCGCGGCTCCGGCGCTCCCTCTGCTGCCGGCCCCGCCGCTCCAGGCGGGAGCGATCCCGTCCTGCTGCGCTCGGAACGGGAGCCGCCGGGACAGGCTCGGGGCAAAGTAAGCATTTAGCAGGTATGTCCCTTTTCAGAGCTTTTTCAGAGCTGCGCTGTCCCTAGTACAGACAATAGTCACCTGTAGAGCCTGTCCTCCAGCACACGGCTGTGGTGAAGTGAGGCACAGGAATCACAGAATGGAGTCATAGCATCAGTTAGGCTGGGAAAGATGCTTAAGACCAAGTCCAATCCTTAACCCAGCACTGCCAAGTCCACTACTAAACCATTCTACACGTCTTTTGCAGAGCTCCGGGGTTGGCTTCCACCACTTCCCTGAGCAGGCTGTTCCAATGCCTAACCACCCTTTCAGCAAAGAAATTTTTCCTACTGCCCAATCTAAATCTCCCCAGCACAATCTGAGTCCACTTCCTCTTGTTGCATGTCACTTGTGAGAAGAGATTGACCCACCCGCCCTTGCTAAAACCTCCTGTCAAGTACTTACAGAGAGCAATGGGGTCACCTCCTTTTCTCCAGGATAAACACCCCCAGCTCCCTCAGCTGCTCCTCACAGGACTTGTGCTCCAGGCCCTGCCCCAGCTCCATTGCCCTTCTCTGGACTCACTCCAGCCCCTCAGTGTCTTTCCTGCACTGAGGGCCCAGAACTGGGCACAGCACTCGAGCTGTGGCCTCAGCAGTGCCCAGCACAGGGGGACAATCCCTGCCCTGGCCCTGCTGGCCACACCATTGCTGATCCAGGCCAGGCTGCCATTGGCCTTCTTGGCCACCTGGGCACAGCCTGGCTCACGTTCAGCTGCTGTCACCAGGGATCAGGAAGACAGTCAAAGTGACTGCACACAGTCTCTGGTGCAGCGTTGTCCATTGCAAGCTCCCTGAGCCCTCACTTCAGCTTTTGCCCTGATTAGGAGAGCAGCTCTTAGGGATCAACCCCTCTTGTACCAACAGACTTGCTTCATGCCTGCTTGCCCTGTGTCTTGCAGGGAATGAATGGGTTAATGCACAGCCAGAAAATGCAGCCAAGCTTAGTTCTTAAGCCTGACATTCAGCTACAGAGATAAAGGAAATGGTAAAAGTGGATTCACAAGATGGGGTAGCTCAATCTGTTTACCAGGTTGAGCAGCAGCCTGGGGTTCAGCGAGTGGCTTAAAAACTGAAACTACTTCCCATGAAAGCTGAAATGACAAAAGACTGCTCCTAAGGCCAAATGCTCTGCTGTGTGGCAGGTGACTGATGACAAGTGACAGGACAGGTCCCTGCCAGGTGGTGGGGAGCAGCAGCACTGCACAGCACAGTGTGGTTGCAGCACACACACATTAGAGGGCTATTGAATGCAATCATGAGCTGCACACAGGCACCCACCCCTGCTTCCCAAGGGGCAGAGGGAAAGGGGACTGGAGGGCAGCTGGGGGAGGTTTTAGCCTGTAGCATCTACATGGGGTATTTGAATAACACAGAGGAAGGTTCGTGCTGTGAGACCAGAAAAGATGGTGGTTTAAAAGGTATTTATGGCATCTGATTTTCATTTCAATGCAAAGAAAAGGAAAAAGAGGGAAGAAAAGCAAGAATTTTAGATGAGCCTGCCATTACCAGGCAGTTCAAAGTTATGCTGAAATAACACAGCTAGTTTGAAAACTGGCTATGGATTGCAGCAGTGGACCACTGGACTGGATCACAGCAGAGTGAGGCTCCAGCAGGAAGTTCTGTTGACCACCCCCAGGATCTGTGTACCTAGGTATGCATAGCCAAGGGTGTAGGACCTACAGAAAGATTTATGAAGTGCTTGTATCAGGGCTCTGACTAGCCAAAAATCCTTGGACTGCTAAAATGGACAAAAGGACTAGGTCACTGTTGATTTACTAACTTTGTTCCTATTCTTGAAGAGTATTGCCTTTATACCAAGACTTTTTGCAATTCTTATAGACACACCCTCCTTTTTCCCTTTCCCCATACCTTCTTTTAGCACTGTAAGACCATTACCTGTGTGATTCTCCACTGTTGCACTGAAACAGCACCTTTGAGAAAATGCAGTACCCAGAAACCTCATGCCTGGATCATGAAGGGTGGCTGAAGGCAAACAGACAGCCAGAAATGTGTCTGTCCACAAAATCATAGTTTCCATTGCTCATACTTGGAAGTAGATTTGGATGGTATCTGTGGTCACCAAAAGCACCCAGGCCCAGCTCCTTTTCGCTGTGGCTTGTCTGCCATGATCATCATGAACATAAGCATATTATTTGAGTGCAATGTTTATCCACAGCTCTCCTAGTACAGCAAATTGTTCTTCTGGTTACGTCAACTCAATTAAAAAAAGAAAAAGAAGAAGAAGGCTCACGTCCCAGAATCCCAGCACATAAAGGTCAGTTTCTCTATATAATTGGTGAATGGAAGAGAAGGAGTCTGTTTGCTTAGCACTGAGACATTAAGGCTTCTTACCCAATCCACCAATGAGCCCAGTGCAGGAGG
This sequence comes from Dicaeum eximium, assembly GCA_013396995.1. Taxonomy (NCBI): domain Eukaryota; kingdom Metazoa; phylum Chordata; class Aves; order Passeriformes; family Dicaeidae; genus Dicaeum; species Dicaeum eximium. Next base: position 165,933 of record VWZP01005854.1, on the reverse strand, counting down.
GATGTCTGCTACCAGCACATCTCCAAAATTTAGTTCTGTGATTTCTCTCTTTTTCTTTGTTAGCAGTTGCCAGGCACTTGCCACTCTGAGTTAGTGATTTGTGCATTATGGGACTGTGCAGTCATGGATTATCTTTAGCCAAGGTTGGTAAGGCAAGAGAGAAGGCTTAGCAGACTAATTGTCTTTCTGGCTTCCTGTGAAATGTAAAAATGAAAATATTATCTTCTAAGGAAATAGGCAGAAATCCCTTCTCTTATGGTTTGGGAATCTCTGTTATTACATTTCAGGAAAATAATTATCTGAAGAAAACTGAGAGCCACATGCAGAAGAGGAATTAGACAATTTCTAGATAGAAACGTTAATCCCAGGACCAGCTACTTATGTCCCCTAATACTATAGTACAGAAAATGCTCATGCAACAAAAGCAGATAGCAGCCAGACTATTGACCAAAGGCATGAATGAATGGCTGTATCTGAAGTCCTGTGTGTACTCGAGGTTAAATGACCTCCTGTAGACTTGACATGGACACCAAGTACTTCCATCCTGGTAGATGGTCCCCACTCCCTGCAAGATAAAAAGGAAGCTATTTAACCAGCTTGTCAGTAATGTTAATGAAGATATTTTTATCCTGCACAGACACAAAGCAACATTTGTTCCATGTTGACAGTTATAGAGTAAAACCTTGGTGTTTTTCTGCTATGCCAGGTGGCATGTGGATGGTTATGTGCCCTCATGCAGCAAGGACGCCAGAAAACTCATCTCCCTATTGTTAATTACTGAAGAGAGAAACTTCAGTTTGAAGTGGGCTTTATTTTCCACACAATTTATGGTGTTGTTCCCCCAGAGAAATAAAAGAGGTGGCCCAAAGGCAGGTTCCACCCGCGACACTGAGCAGATGCTGCCTGAGCCGATGCCTGCAGAGCAGAGCTGGGTGGGCTGTGTGCATTGTGCTGCTGGCCTGCACAGGGGCTGGAGCTGCTGGGGCCAGGGGCTAAGCCTTCTCCTGCTTGGATAAGTATTAAAACAGTAGAAATGAAAATATATCTCTTGGGGTAAATTTTCTTGAAAGAAAAGCAGGGCAAAGTTTTTTATTCCTAGAACCCTATCTAAGCTTTAAAATCTCTGGAGTCTGGTTGACGCAGATATTCTGTGTGACATCACCAGATGTTCTACAGCTATTCATAAGCTTATTTTCTAACCACAGGCATTGATTTGAAACAAGAGAGTATGCACTCTATGGGGCCCCAGAACACCCTGGAGGGGCCCCAGAGTGAGGCTGCTCTGCTGTGCTGATTGTCTGCACCTAGCCAAGTTTTTTGGGTTGGCTGCACTGCCTCAATAGGAGTGGTAGTTTGGCAGTCCAAGGTCACTCTTCACATGTGCTTGAACTTGAAGAAAAGGTTGTATCTCCTCAGGAAACCATGATGCTGCTTATGGAAGCCGCAGAGAGCTTCCTCAGGGGCAGCTGTTGGGGAGTAAAGAGTGTAATACCAGAGTATCTAACTCTCTAAGACAATGTTTTTTAATCTTCTTTACAACTGGGAGTTTGGGTGGGCCTTAGACCTTCAACACCTTTTTTCCACAGGTGCAATTGTCTCTGGTCTCATTTTCCACCACACTGCAGTGGATTGCAGAACTGCCTGGCCTAGCCAGGGCTGGAATGTCTTTTCATCCTGACACTCCTTCAGCACCTCCAGCTTCTCCAGCCCAGTGGAGCATTAGGACCAGACCCAATGGAAGACTCTCTGGCTGGGGTATCATGGAGAACAGGACCTCATACCAGCTTCCTGCTGCCTGTGCCTGCCCCTGATGACCTGTGTTCACCATGGTTTAAAGCACATCCCTTTCTTACACGAGACAGTTAAGCTGCAAATCTTCTGGTTTAGTTAATTTCTTGGATTAGTGCCAGCAGATACACATATGTAGAAAGACACTTCAGATTTTTGAAGGCACCTCTCTATATCACTTTGCAGCTCAAGAGTTGCACAGATCTATAAAAAAAAAACAACTAACCCTCAGTTTTCCATTACCTTGCTGAGTCCCCTCAGTTGGGTGTAAGCCAGTTTGTCTTTCTCAGTTTTGGTGGACCACATTGCTAAGTCACCCATTCTGGGATCAGAATCTGGAAATCAGAATCTGGGATCATTCCCTGGGATATTTTGCCTGTTTAACCTTTTTGTACAAAGCTGGGAATCTATTCTCTGTCACTTTACATTTCCTGTTTCCAGNTTTTTTTTTTTTTTTGGGTGGTTAGAAACATTTTGTCTCCAGCCTTCTGACTGGAAATAGGGTAAAAATTGTTTTTCTTGAGCAAGAAATACCTATTGCTGAGAGAGATTTTATCCTGGTAGATCCCTGTTCTCATCTACCCATCTGTGATTTTACCTAGTCTAGTTCTTTACAAGTTTTATCATGTTCAAAATAAAATCAGTTCAAAAATTCTCTCATTTTAAAGTATCCATCAGAAATCATCTGTTTTATACCTGCTATCCTTCCCCTCTTACACCTCCTTTTCTCCTTTTCTTGTCTTCCAGTCTCCCTAATACACAGAGCAAGTACATTAGGGCAAACCTCAGAGAGCAAAAGAATGAGGGAGGTAGATAGAAAAGACACCACATTTGCCAATATCTGGAAGGAATGAAGGAGTTTTGTTCTCAGATGTGATTTGATGACAAGAGTCCATGCTACAAAGAGATGCTCTATTTGTGAGGGTGGTGAGCTGCACAAATAGACCCTTCAGCAAAAACCTGTCTAGAGGATCACAAACAGCAAACAAGGAAGCACTCAGTGTTGAGAGAAAATTAAGCAATTATCATGAGATATTTTGCTGATGATATGTAAATACACTAGAAAAATTAGGGGGACTTGGCTGGAACACAGTAGAGCAGTGAGAAGGGACATGTGCTAAAGGAGTTTGTAGGCAGACACTTGCTCACAGGAGTTGGGAGAGACAGGGATGGTGCAACCTGATCAAAAGATTGATTGCAGATTAGGATTTATGTGGAGGGAAAATAAATTCAGGAATCACAGCAGGATTCAAACTAGCACAAGTGTGTGTGTAAGTGTTGAAAAAAGATATAATTGTACAGCAAAACATCATAATTTGTGTGAAGTAACCACCCACCAGAACTGAGATGGTGCATTTGAACTAAGATTACATGATCAATTAATAACAGGATCCAAAAGGCACATATACTGTTAAGCAGTTTAGACAGTGAAAAATCAAAAGGAAAAGCTTTGCCCTATTTTAAAGGGCCAGCATAGTGGCAGTGTGCTTTTGCTAGGGAAATGTCTAACAATTCTCCTTCAGACTATTAGGGCAAAGTCCCCATTGAATTCTGTGGAATTCGTACAGAGCTACAGTCACCAGTGCTACTGAGAGAATATTAGTAAAATGAATTATTGCAGATGTGGTATCTTTGTCGATCATTTAGTCAAAAATGCAGTTATTATTTTCCAGTTTTAGTAAGTAAAAGGAAATAAATGGCGGGAGAGGGGTGGGATGTAAGACCATGTCGCCACAACTGAGATATTCATGAATATAGTCTCTTGAATATTTATTGTAATCGCAAAAGAAAAAAAAAACTTTCAGCAAAAAAATTAAACAAACAAAATCCACTTGGTATACAGAAATCACATACAAAAAGAATATCCAATGGAATACACATGGTCGCTACGTAAGCACAGAATTAAAACTCTCCATGTGGACAAAACTTGTACTGAACATTCAGACAAGAGCTTCCACAGATTTATGGAGAAGATCCACAAAATTTATCACCCAGCAGCATTTTAGCTAACATATTTTTTAAAACCACAGTAGCTATATTGCAGTAAGAGTCGGGGGAGAAGGCACAGATTGAGTCTCACCCCCTCACAAAGGTATCCTAAACACGTACTTTAGTTTTTCTTCAAGAGCAGTTCAGCAAACAAGTTGGTTTGAGAGAACCAGAACAGCTACATGTTACCAAGGAAAGCATTTATTTTTGTGCATGTAATCAAATGTCTGTGAGGAATTATAAAAAAGCTAGGTAAAATTATCTGCCAGCCCTTGAACTGTTAGGTCACTCAACAACAAAAAGTTTAGGGGGTAGTATAGCAGGCTGTATATTTCCATTCTAGTGATACCTCATATTCTGACTCTTACTTTGTTGCTCAGCAACAATGATGCCAAGAAATTCCTTTATATATTAAGCAATCCCAAATTTCTCTCTACATGCATTTTGATTTCACTCTGGTCTATATAATTTTGCAGAAGTTTTAATGGCATTAGGTACAAAAAAAAGTTTTTTAAGGACTTAGCAGGTCATTGCAAGTACTGTCACATGCTACTTAATGCAATTTGGCTACTTTGCTTTCTCAGAGAATGCATTTGATCACATCAGAAAGGAAACCCATGATACTGGTTTCTAGTAGGCCTTAGAAATTCATTCTTTTCCAGACCAAGCAAATTAAAAAAAAAAACCACCCAAAAAACAATGTAACAAACAACCATAACTTATTCAACCTCATATATTGTCACAAAAAAGCATCAGATAAAACTAAAATCTACTTCTTAGTGTGGTATTAATGGATATACTGTTTTAGGAAAATTGTCTGGCAAAACCAATTCCCCAATTCTTCCCCATGGCCCAGACTCAGTGGCCTGTCTCTGTTTACTAAATTCCCAGTGCAGATGACACATGCCTTTGAAACCAGAGATTTAGCAAAAATTAACAAAATGAGCCTTTCTGCAGGCTCTATGGGCACAGCTGGGAACCCATGGCAGATCAGTGATTCAGAGTTTAAGGTCTCAGATGTACCCAAGAGTGTTGCTGCATACTCATGGCCTTACTCATGTTCTTAGACAACCATTAGAATTATGCAAGTAAGCAGGAATAAACAAATTACTGGATGTCTCCTTTTAATTACATGGTTAGATCCTGGCCTGCATTTTGTTTCCATTTGTACCTCAGCTTTACTCTTAACACTGGAAATGTTGAACTTTGAAGGCAGGCCACTTAAAAATGGAGTGAAGAATGTGGGTCAGTATCTTTAAGGAGATATCTTCCCTCTTTAGTATCCAGAGAAGTTAAGAAACTTAATTGTCAAAAGTGACCAGTTAAGGTCACCTTGCACTCTGGTGTGCTCCTGCAGCTCCTCAAAGCTGTTTGCAAACATGTTAAACTGGGGCACCAACCAAAGTCTGACAAGTCATCTGCAAGAATATTGGGTACCCCTATTTATTATTTCAGGTAAGTATTTGAATTAACTGTATGTAAGAAAACATGTCCACATGATATTACACAATACAGACAGACATCACATAACTGACTCTTTAAGAATAAATAATTAATTCACCATAAATGCTGAACTCTGAGGTTCTTTTAATGCTTCTAGAGAACATGCTTTAAAAAATATAGGCAGACAGTTTGTAAATGGTTTTAAGCATCTTCTGACGGAAGGCCTGTCCCACTAGTGTTGGTGTAACATGGTAATTCTCAAAAAAGGACACTCAGAACTCTAAAAGTAAAATTGACATGCACTTGCAGTAAACATACAAATATCTTTAACCATAGTCTCATATATGAAAAATAGCTTAAGTTACTTAAGAATATTCTTACACTACACTGGTAAAGTGTTTACTATATAATATTTCTACAAGACATGTACATTTACTAGAACTCTTAAGCCACACAGGCATCATCAACAGCTTATCACACACACATGATGCTTCTCCCTTTCACACAAGTTTATATACACTGAGTAAATAATTAAATATTGCACTTATTGGCCCATGATTCCTCAGTCTTGAGGTATTCAAAAATAGAAAAAATATCTATTTTTATAACATTTTTTTCATGCAACATGTAAGACACTTGAAATACACGAATGCTAGTATAGAGGTTACACATTGTGACGGTCCAACTGAGTCACAACACATCTGACATTACTGACAAAATACCAAACAGAAGTTACAGCACAAACATTTCATATATCACTAGTTGCAGGTACATGTCAGAATTACTTGAGGAAATTTATCACCAGAAGTGGTAAACAATGTATATTTAACTTTAATTTTTGTTTGTTATAAATGAACATGAAGTTATGGGAAAACAGGACTTTTTCTTCCCCCTCAGATCAGATACTAAGTACCTTTGTGTACAAATGACAAGCCATCTACTTCTGCTGGAACCACAGTTAATAAACCTATGGTCTTCAAATGTAACACAGTTGATTTCCAGTGGTAATGAGAATTTAAGGATAAATTTGGGGAAAGTGGCACTGAATATAAACAAGTAACAGTGGGAAATAAATGAGTATCAAATATGTACTACTGTATATATATGCACATAAAATGTGTGTAGTCACAAATTCTGCTTCACTGAATACCTATGAATAAACAAAAGAAAAAAAAAAGAAAGCTTAATTTGCAAAGGTGAACTACATTTATCCCTAAATAAAACTGGTAGAGTTCATTCAAATAATTGAAATGTGTTGCCTTTTTAAATGAGACTGGACAAGTGATCAGCCTTGGAGAATCTGGAGTCAGAATGTATGGATCAACAGTGCAAATTAATACAGTTTATTCCCCATTCATATAAGTGAAGATATGTTGCTAAACCCCCTGAGGATGTATTTATGAGGCTTCAAACTCGTGGTCTCACATTGCTAAATCTGTCATGCTAAAGAACAACTAGGCTCATACATTGTGAGTCTGTATGAAACAGGCCAAGGAGGAATCAGTCTGTCACCAGAACTGAAATTTAATTGATGCCTGTAAAAATAATAAAACTTACTTCTGTAAAAACTAATATAGAAAACAGTAGCTAAGGAGGAGTGGAATTTGTAAGGGGATTTCTCTTGGAAAGTAATTGCAACATCATTTGTCTGCTCCGAAGAAACAAATGCATAACCACCAAATGTAGAATTTTTGCTACTTTTTTTTTCTCTAAAAATGGCAAATTTAATGTGTTCTCAAAGTTAGGATAAAACTCCAGCAAATTTTGTGCATCCTGAAATAGCACTTCATTTCTAAAATAAAGAAGACGCAGGTGGTACAGCTAAATATACAGAGCTGAGCAGACTGGGAAGAAAATTTAATCTTTCATACTGGTGCTCTGAAAAAGGCCACAGAGATGTAGTTGTTCAGGTAATTTCTCTAGGAGTTGCATTAAGTATAAGCACAAAGGAACAAACAATTCCAGGTAACAGTCACTTACATAGCTGTTCAGAGAGAAAGAGTATTTTTTGACAAAAAATTAGGCTAGTTCATATTTATTTAAAACACCAAATGAACAAGTCTAAATAAACTAACCACCACCACCAAAAATAACAGACACAGTATTAAGTCAGTTGCACTTGTAACTTGTGAACATGAGCTCTTAAAAGAATCAAAAACATGCATCTGAATGTTCAGCCCAGCAGGGCTGGCTAGCTGTTTGGCAGGCTGGTACCAGAGGCACCACAGGAACCAGTCAATCCCCATGCTCCTGGGTGTGCCCAAGGTATTTTCTGACCAGTAGCCTGAAGGTGCAGAAAGCAACACATTGTCAGAGCATGATAAGGCTGGTGCATTGCCCATGCACAGGATTAGCCTGCTGCTATAAATTTTAGTCTAGATCATAACTCAGAAAAAGGATTGTGTAGTATTAGTTCAGCTTCAGCTGGCACTATGGAGCTCAGAACTCTCTGCCCAAAGGCATCTGTCTCATCTCTCAGAAATTTAACATACTCTGTGTATCAACTGCTGTATCTCACCAAGTGGATAAATCTCTGTGGAACAGGGTATCCATGGCTGGACCAATGATTTGCTGTGACATTCAGTCTTATTTCCATATTGAAAGTACAACAAATTAATGCAAGGTGTGCAAGAACTTTTTGAGTAATATTTGTGATGAGGCTGACAGCAGTTTTGTTTCTGCTATCCCAGTTTCCATCTGAGCCCTCCCCTCTTCCATCACAAAATATGGTGCTTAGTAGTCTGGTACTTGAAGGAATTGTGCCACACCACTGGATAGATCAGGGATATAACCAAAACCTGCTTGTCTCCTCCAGGAACTCATAATCAGTGGCTACTGGATATATGTGAAGAACAAGGCATTGATTGTTTAAATGTAGTCCCTTGATCAAGTTGCAACAAGTTGTTCAAAAATGTTCAGCCTACCTGAATTTAAGAAAACTGCAGTTCTATCATGTAAATCAAGAGGAACTGAACCAGATTGACACAAGCTGCTATTAGATGTTCTATCCCATAGGAGGCCAAGGAATAATTTTACATAGAATGAAAATTTTAACACTACCAGTCCCCTAAGAATTCTTCGAATATTTGAGGAAGGCATAGTAAATTACTTCTCAAAAGCTCTTCTGTCTTGACTCTTTCTCTACAACAGGCAAGTTCTAGTTGAGAGAGGTACTGAGATCATGATGCTCATGATCTAAACATGACCAACTTTATAGCAGAAAACTCAATATTGCTGTGAAGCATGTGACTCCAAAAGCCAACCTGTGATGGAAAACCAAAGCCTACTTTTCCAACAGTAGGTAATCCAGTTTGAAAAGAAAAAGCCTGCCTGACTTTCCACACATTTTCAATTTCAGAGAAAGTCATGATAGGATAAATTTTATGTGACCACAGCAGGTCATCCTTTCCAACCTTCTACTCAAAACAGTGTCAACTGAGAGAGCTGAGTGGTTTTCCCAGGGTTTTATCATTTTTCATCTTGAAAAACTCCAAGTACTTTATTTGAACATTTTAAAAATTAATCTAACTCTGAACTCCATGACAATATCTGAATGTTAGTACAAAGTTTTGAGGAGATTTTAGGTACCAACTCATTCTGCTGCTGTATTTCAGATGAGCTTTTTTCCTTTTAACACATTTTTAGCACTCTAAGGAGCAACTCTACTCTGATAGCTGCTTCCTCCAGCCATCCCATCTCATGCAGGAGGCTCAGCAGGTTAGTTGCCTCAGAAACTTGAAGCAGGAGTTCTCCTTAGATTTTGCTGTTACTCTTCTGCCCAGACTCCTGATGCAAAATGAAAAGCAATTAATTGATTCCATTTACATAAAGAACTATTTGTCTACCACTCAATTTGTCTAAAAGGATATATGCTAATTATGTATTTCTACCACCAATTAGAGTCTAAATGGTCATAACCAGGCAGGGAGGATCTTAAATTCATTGCAGTGGAATACAAGCAAAGTGTGGCTGCAGCAAGGGACACCTTGAAGTCTTTTTTCCTTATTGTGCTGTGCACAAGAGATGACCATCTCACATCAGACATCTCAGAGCCAAGCTGGAAGAATACTTGCATTTCTCTCCAAGCTGCATGATTCAGGATATGCCCAAGATCCTTGACAATGTGATTATGTCTCTCCCCTCCTTGCCTGAGATGGTTCAGATTAATTATATAACCTAAGATTTGTCTAAAGAACTTGAGAGCTGAAGCTGAATTCTGTCTCAAGGCTTTCCTGCTCCTTCTTGAGCAGGTGTCACTGACATAACAAGCAAAGCATGAAAGCAGCCATCTCAAATGAAGCTTGCTCAACTTTGTACCGCTTCTGTTTTTGCCAATCAGCTGGCACCTAGTGGGTGGAAATGTACTAGTGAAAGTCTTTCAGCACAGTTAGCAACATGCTGTCTTAAATGGGGAGGGAAAAAAGGCACCCTGAAGGGAGAAAGGATCGTGGTTTGTATAGCACATATCTCTTCCACCTGGCTGCTCTGCTCTAAAAAGGAGGGTGCGTTCTCTTCATGGAGGTAAATCAGTCTCCACGTCTACTAGGGGGAAAACTGCTTAAATAAACTAGCTAAAAGACAGCATTAATTCATTTAAGTTAGGCAGCCCAGGTAGAACCCTCCTGGCATATCCTTTTCATATGTGTCTATATGCCTTGTTTTGAATTACCTTTTGTTGTGTCAATGCGTATTTAGACTATTTAATCATTTTTTTAAAAGCAGCCATTTTCTCTTAATGTGTATCAGGAGTTATAGAAATTACCTTCAAAAACATAAAGTGTAAAGAAGGATTTCTTTGCAGTTGTGAGTCATTCAGTGTACTACGTGTTACTTCCTTTTCTTTTAGTTTTCAGATTTTTCCCACTGCTGACAGCTTAAAAAATGTCAGCCTTGTCTTAAGTTCTGTCTAATTGGAAAAATAAAGTAATTGGTGCTTCTTAAGTTATGCTATTTAGTTAAAAAAGGTCACTGTGATGCAAGTAAAGCAGTTGTACAAAGTGCTTCAGGACACAGATGTAAGAAACTTCCACTAATTGCTAGAGTAGTAAAAAACTGTAAAATATAACTGTTTTAACACTTTATCATAAAAGAATTTTTGTACTTTATTCTGCTATCTTCACAGTCTTTTTCTGATCTTTTCATTGTATTCAGCCTAAGATTAGAAATGTTGACAATTTTTTATTACTCCTGAAGTTTTAAAAATCCGAATTCTCTTGCCAAAATAAATGGGAAAAAAAAATGAGGTCAAACTTCAGTTCACTGACACCATCAGCATTTCTGCAGTAGGTCTGAGTAAAATATAGACATTTGTAGCCACTGTGGTGGTAGCTGTCTCAGTGACTGAATGGTAGATGGAATTCCTGAAAACTGAAGCATGCAGGTTTGACAGCAACGTGACAAGGCAGCTTTTGGCTATGAACAACCAAACACAATGGATTTGGCTCTGTCAGACATAATTATAGGACTGTATGGTTAATGTCTCATGCAGGCAGACATGGAAAGAGCTGACTAGCCTTCTACTACAGGGGTAGGTAAGACTGGGACTCCATCATTTTGGAATGAGAAATTATGTCCAGTTTCAGAAAATTATTAGATAGACATGCAGCTCCTATGTAAAAGTAAATACACTAGCTGTCCAAACAAGATGAAGTACTTAGTATCTCTGAGAATCTGGACTGAATATCTACATCCAGTTGGAAACTCACAGGAGTTTTGATGGCTTTGGGTCCAGTGTCTAACTTTCTAATTTCTGCAGTTTTCAGTCAGCCAGGATGTGCAACATAGCACGTGTAGATTTGCCAAGGCAATATGATCCAGGAAGTGTCCCTTGTACAGGTGATCTGGACAGAATGAGGGATTTGCTCACTACAGGAGTACTTCTAAATTCATTTTCAGTCAGGAAAATATACAAGTGGCATCAGGAAGCTAAGTTAAAACACCCTGATCACTACTCTAAAGATTCAACTATATAACTTGAAACTGATGAAGCCAGACACAATTGTAGGCAAACATTGTCTGAGGACATGGCACCAGCTGAAGTGTGATGTAAAAAAGTAAAAAGAAAAGAGAAATTAATATACACCCTGCATGCAAAAGCCAGGTTCTAAAATATGGATCATCCTTTTCAGACTAAAAACTGCTCCATCCCCATATTCATATCCAAACAGCTGATGTAAAACAAGACTGTTCTCCCAAATAACTTAATAAGACAGTACAAATAAAGGCATATAGACCATTCATAAATACTCTGTTGGCAATAGAACACACTGGAGCTGCTTTTGCTGATAGCTGCATTAGCAGCTGCAGTTGGGCTGCTGTGGAGGAGGGGTGTCCTTTAGCTGTGTGTTCTGGTTGCTGGCAGCAATGGTGGGATTCATCTCCAGACTTTCCGACATTTTGTCACAGATGATATCCACAAGTCGCTCAAACGTCTGCTTGACATTAATGTTTTCCTTGGCACTTGTTTCAAAAAATTCAAATCCTAAGAAAACAAACAACATGTTTAAGTTCTGGGCATATTTTGGTATCTCCAATAAATACACAAACTTCTCTTAAGCAAGAGACACTCAGAAAGGAAACGTGAGAGCACACACATTAAAGAAGAGCAGTTAAAATTGTAATGCAATCAGAGTAAGCACACTTGTGCTACTGGTTTTATAAAAGGCTGGATAAAGTCAGGACCACTCCAAATATATTCCCTCAGAAAAATTCTACTTTAACACAGTTTAATCTAAAAACAGTGTTTCAGAGAATTATTTTAGGAAAGCCCTATATGTGCAGCCATTGGGAATGAGTGATCTGCTGCTCCATGTCTAACTATTACATTCCTCCGAATTATTCAGTTATTCAGTTGGAAGCATTATTCAGTTGGAAACAGCCATTTCCATGGTGCTCTTAAGGTGATACTAAAACACAAAAAAATGCTTGGAAAAGTACAGGTAAAAAACCAAGCAAGATAAGAAAATATTTTTGCAATTTGATATTTAATAAAGTTAGACATAAATCCGTGGGACCAAAGGGTCCCAACTCCACAAACAGAACTAAAAACAAACAAACAAACAAAAAACCAGCAGGGAAAAAACAAAACAAAACAAAACAAAACAAAACAAAACAAAACAAAACAAAACAAAACAACCCCCCACAATTCAACCAACCAAACAAAACAGAAATGCATATAAAGGAAAGAAACGTCTTAATTTATTTCTACAGAAGGACTTTTTATCTATTGATTCCCAGTGATTACCCCAAAAGCGAAGAACAGAGCTATCCTTAGACCTTAAGGGACACTGGAAGTTTTTATGGAGCAGAGACAGCTGTTCTAAGGCCTCCAGAGACAGTTTTCCTAAGTTCTCTGCCCCATTTGTACCACATCTCACCTCCCACATGTGTCCCATTCCTGTAGGCCAGGTGTGCAGCTTGGCGGTCAGCCTGCAACCTAGAAGACTTCTGCCAGTGCCGAGCCTTCCCACAAGCTTGTTTCCTTTACAAAGCATTTGTGTTCTTTAATTTATTGTTATCTAGGACTTTTCCCACATTTTCCCCCAGTTATGACATTGCTCACCATTCCCATAATTCACAACTTTCTCCCATTCCTGTCTTTCCACTACCTATGGGTTCAATATTGAAACAGTTTACAAAACATCTGATTCACTGGTAGTTTTACAGAAGCCTTTGCACAGTCTGTCTTAGCCTTTGTATAACTGTTTTGATTCCTTCTGATTAAATCTGCATATTAATGTGCAATTACCACTGTCTTTAATTATGAGAAAAATCCCTGTCAGAAAATTTCAATTACTTGAAACTCCCAGCAGAAGGACAGAAAACAAATCTTTGTGTGTCTGGTGGTTTGGTTTGATTTTTTAATGTTTTGTCTTATTTCATTTTGAAACACATGAAATTTAAATGCAAGTACTTTGGTCACATTAGTATTATGTATTCAGTATGCCATCTAAACAGAATGTAATCTACACGTTCAGTCCTATAAATGTTTTCCATGCAGCTTTTGAAATTTGAGTTCTACCCTAGCATTACTGCTGATAATTATATTTAGCTTGGCATGATAACCCAGCAAGAAGTAAGAAGCAATGTACAAACTCAGCTCAGCTCTGATTTTTTTCACATTTTTAATTTATTTAAGATGCTGAACTGAAGTGTCATGAAGTACTAAAATGTTTAAATATATAGGAGCTAAGCACTGAGGAAAGCTATTGTTCATAGGGAGATTAAATAACAAGAGTTACAAATATTGTACAGGGATTTATTTGGTCATATGACTTCTGTTAGTATCAGGAAGAAGTGTAAGGGCAAGCTCACCACTATGAGAATAAAATTGCCATTGCCATAAAAACTTTTCCATTCCACTTTTCTCTGCAAAGCAGGAAAACTGAATAATAAAAGACCTTCTATAAAAATTACATACAGGGATATGGTTTTAATCTATAATCTCATCTACTGCTTTAGTTTAGCTTTGCTCACACATTTCCTTTGTTCTAAACTAGAGAGAAAATGAGGAAAGCCAGTGTAGCAGCGCTTGCTGGTGCCTTTGGCCCTCCTGCAGAGCTCCATGCTGGAGAAAGCTGCTCAGATCATTTGGGGGTTGGGGAAAGGAAGATCCTCCACAATTCCAATATGCTGTGTTGAAACCCAGATGCAACTCTAGCCCAGCCACACAGTCAAGAATCTTTCACAACTCTCAGTGTTTTCTCCACAGGAAGGAGGAGAAAAGCAGCTGCTCCACAGAGGAACAAGCAGAACCATAGGGCAGAAGGATTGAGTGACAATAGGGAAATGGTACACCAGTGGTTTGGAGGTGATAGGAAGAACACTGACTCTAAAGAACATCTGAGAGTGGAACAGTTTTAACAGTTACAAAGACAGAATAATGAGCACATCAGATGATCATGAAATAGCAGATATGACATCTAGGTAAGACATCTGGACAGAGAAAAGCTGAAAATGAAAGGAAAAGAGTCACAAAGAAGACAGGAGGCCCATGTCAAGAAATACTGTAACAAGGATAAGATCAAGAAAACAGGCCCACTATCATGGTGAGGATGTTTCACATAAGAACATCATGACAATCTTACAAGGCACCCATTCTCCAGATCAAATGGAGGGTGAAAGAGTGTCAAGCACAAAATTGATTCAAATAAAATACTGTGGTGGTCTCTATGGAATTTCAGATATGATTTTGATATAAGAAGGAAATTGCAGTCATAGCAGTGGTGTAGTTTGATATCAGTCTATGATGGTATTCCATCAACTTGGACATTAATTGCCTGGACCTTCTAGGCTAGGCTTTGCTGCATAGATGAAACAATGAACAGGTCTGAGAAAGTGGCTGAGCACCCAATTGCCTCCAGAACAAAACTAATGCTATATTCCTTGCTGGAACTGTACAGGTGGGAATTTTGAACAGAAATTAGCCCGAACAGCTCCTGCTGTGTATAGACCTATCGTAGGTGCTATTTATATTCTGGAATGTGCAAATAAACATCCATCTTCCCAAGAAGAGAAAGGGGCATACATGTGAGCTCCTTCAGGCAATTCCTACTGTAAAACAGATGCAGTTGCATATAGGTAAGACACTTGTAGATGGTCTGTGGAAACTGTTCTCACAGGTGCAGAAATGGTAACACAGAAGACTTTTTTGAAGCCAATTAAGACAGTTAAGCTTTGTGCAGTTTCTAGTAATCACTGTCAAAGCATCATGGTATGTACCGAGCAAGTAGGACCAGCTGGATTACAAAAATTCAGCAAAACAGGAGTTCAGAATCTCATCTGATGCAGCCAAAGACACCATTACAAAGACCCTTGCAAGAGAGGCTCCTGTAGCCACCCAAACAGCAACTGATTGTCCTGGGCAAGGGATTCAACTTCTCATGTGAGTGTTACCTTGTGCAAGACACCCCAACAAATTAGATTGTTCTTTTGGCTGGTTTGTTTGTTTAACCAAAACCCTGCCTGTGGAACAGTTTCAAGGAGCTATACAGAATTTTTCCTAGCAGAATGCGTCTGGAATCAGCACTTGAATTCTGTTTGGTTTTATTCTCTTATGGAATATTTTGCAGATCTTTTTTCCCCATGACACCTCCTTCTCTCCTGACTCATCTTGCAATTATTTTACTAATGGCTCTTAGACACTCTAAGCTTCATAAATCCCTGTATATGACACCCTAAGTTCTATGACTTTTAATACTTTCTTCAGGGTTTTTTTCCACTGCTCATTATTAATGGAGAGAAAATATTTTCCATGAGGGTATAAGTGTGAAGCAAGGCAGCTATCTGGTGATGCCCAGGGAAGCAGAGCTCAAAGAGCACCATGTTCCCACGACTGGTGATGACGTGTGCTGCTGATGTGGATGAGGCCAGGCACAGGAGATTATTGCAAAGACCTGACAAGCCCAAGAGGTAAGTGGGTGAGTAAGGCAGAACAGACCTGAAATTCAGAAAATCCAACACATCAAAGTGTTGCCTGAACATATGTACAAAGTGTGTGGAACATGCAATATGGTATTTTAATTGCCCATTTTGTGTTTCCTTCTGTTTTCCTTCACTGATTCTTTCCCTCTTTCCCTACTACTGACTCAAAGAAAGCTGGCAAGCTCTTGGCAGCCCCCAGAGAGCACTACAGCAGCAGAGCTAGACAGGGCACTGGCACGGTGCTGCTGTTCACCTGGTGATCTACAATGCACACAGAGAAGTTAGATGGCTTTCCTGAATCGTACACACAGCCAGAATTACTCACTTGGTACTCTCTCTGCCTACATGTGTGCTGGCTCTGTAGAGGCTCCTTCATGACTGCTCATTAACACTTGTTTATGTCTGCTTTCAAAACACAGGGAAGAAAAAAGCCTGGAAAGCACAGTCATATGCAAAGAGAAGAACATTCTGCACCCTCTCATCTTCCTGAGAAAACATGACATCAAGAGCACAGGCTAGAAGGCAGACTTTAAGCACATTTCCACAGATAATTCAGACAAGATCTATGCTGATGTTTCACTAGTTGATCAGGAAGCCATTTTGGTTTCAGAGTGTTTTTCTACGACAAAGACAATTTAATTTTTCACCCCTGATGTTACAGATGTCCACAAGGGTATGTTCCCTCAATAACTATCCTTCTAAACTTCCATGAAGACAAGCTTGGACTGTGGTCCTTAGTGCTGCTTTTGTGTCTTGTTCACTCCAGAATTGTGAGGAGCAGTGGGAGACTGCAGCATCAAAGCAAGAAATGGCTGCAGGAAGCTGCCCCCTTTGTAGAGCGGGATGTAAAAGGTAACCTCCAGGCAGTCATGGGAATTAATAATTTAACAATATCATTGTATATAAAGGAGAGGCGTTATTAAGGCCTTATTTTCTTGAAACTGCATTCTGTGGGCAGTTCTGAGAGGCCACTAGCAGGCACTTACCTTCTTGCCTGCTATAAATAGTACCTAATAAGTTTTCCATTCACATTACAGGCTGTCAGTCAAGGCAACTGCAAGACCTTTCTCTTCTGCTCAGATGTCCACTTCCTCAGAACTGTCAATATCTTTTAGTCAAAGAGAGAAAGAACACACATAGCATGACTGCAAAGGTCAGCTCTCCTAGGAAACTGGGCTGAAAGTAGCTGGAGAACACTGCTGTTCTTCAAAGTATCCTTCAAAGTATCTCCTACCTCTGAAACTATCTGGTTATGGCAGCAGTTCTGGTTTGCTGTGCTTTGCTCTCTAGATCAGTAGGATGGGATCTCTGCTGTCCTAACAATCACGAGTGCTGGACTATGAAAATTATTAAAACAAGCCTCAGAACAGGACTCTGCTATTATCAGTGAAGAGCACCGCTTTATCACCATTCAAGATAGAGAATTAAAATGAAGATAAACATTATTAACAGAAATGCAGATAAACATTATTAACAGAAACAGGTATTTATCCAGTCTTTAGGATGGTGGAATTTATTAACAAAAACAAAGCTAAAGGGGGACTGTCAGCTGTAGCAGAATGGACAGACCCAAGGGGCTGTTACTGGTCATGCTCTAGCTAACATCTCATTTTACAGTCTTTCAGAGGTTTCATATAAATTCCAGTTGTATTGATTTTGATTGTTGTTTCAAGATACCTTTTAAATTAGTGCATTTGGGCAATAAATTAGATTTCTGGCAAAGATTTTTTTGAGTGTCTACAGGAGACATGAGTTGAGCAAACCCTTGCTCCTCATTGTTATTAAATAACTTTGCTATAATGCAGCTCCCAGTACATGAAAGCAATGGCAGGTTGGCTTTTCCCCCAGTAAAAGAACATCCTGGGGACAGCAGCCTGTAATTGCTCTGCCAATACCTTGTCTGTGTTGTAACTAAACAGAAGACTGGTATTTGTCAGTGCTGTCAGTCTGTCTCTTTCCCCTGGAACTAACATTTGCCCATTAAAAAGAACTAAAAAACAGCGAAGGATTGAAGTTTGAACAGGCATACTGCAGCACAACCCAATTATTTTCATTTTTAATGCAAATTTAGATGCAGCCATATGTTCGTGCTCTCCAAGCTGTGGGTGACCCTGCCTTGTGCACCCCAGCCTCCAGTCAGCCACAGAGGCAAACCAGAACTTGCTGTTCTAGCAAACTGTGTGCTGGTGTCAGTTCCCACTTGGCTCCTGATTTACATGCCAAAGCTACAGCACTAAAAATGCCTCTTCAGTTGAGTGTCTAAACTCACAGCTGCCTAGTACCCCCAGCCTGCCCACAGATGCCTGATGTACTCTACCCCGCAGGGCTCGTACCCCAAGGCAAGTGAAGGAGTGCCCCAGTCCTGGCGCTGGGAGCTGCTGCCTTGTGCCCCAGCCCTGGAATAATTAGAAATGTGTTCCTCTTCCATCTCAACAGCAGGTCTGCTCTTGCAGGCTGGGTCAGACCACATACAATTGCAGCCTCTGTAAGCCCTGATAACAGCACTGACAAATGCCCCACTTTCAGGCTTCCTGGCATGCTAAATGGTTTAATTTGAAGAAATGCAATCACAGCTCAATCCTGTCCCTGTGGTCTCCCTGGTGAAACCATTACCTACATAAATATATGAGCCAAGAACAAAATGAAAACTGAATAGTCAGGGAAGGATGATTCTATTTGAAGTAAGAATTTTTCTGGTGGAAGTTATTTTCAAAGCACTGGAAATCAAGAGAAGGAGAGAGAGAGAGAAAAAAAAAGAAAGTAGGAAAAGATAAAAATAAAGAAAAACAAGAAGAAGAAGGAGAAGAAAAAAGAGA
>VWZP01005854.1:35792-147410 GCA_013396995.1 Dicaeum eximium | reverse complement strand
AAAGAAAGAAAGAAAGAAAGAAAGAAAGAAAGAAAGAAAGAAAGAAAGAAAGAAAGAAAGAAAGAAAGAAAGAAAGAAAGAAAGAAAGAAAGAAAGAAAGAAAGAAAGAAAAAGAAAGAAAGAAAGAAAGAAAGATAAAAATGGAGGTAAGAAAATATGGAGATTAGATATGTAGTTACATCTGAGGGGTAAAATGACTATCTCTCTGAGTGACAAGCTCTGGAAGTCCACTGGTCACAGGCAGTGCTGACCACGACACACATAATTTTCAGAGGCCTTTGCAGGTTCCCTGAATACAGTGTGAGGGCTGCTTTCTGCTGCCCCTTGCAGAAGAGAATGTGAGCTCACCCAGAAAGGGCCTGTTTCATTTTGTTTTCTGACATTGGATGTTGGCCTCTAGGAGAAATAGCATGCCAGGATAAATTTTGAAAACAGGCAAGTGCAACCTAGGGCATGCCTAGACATGATGAATGCCCTCAGCAATGGTTGATCCTGGATGGCAAAGCACAAGAAGAACCTGAGAAACCAAAGAACACATAAAAATTGATGTATCTAATTAGCAGGCACAGCAGAATGTCCCAAATAAATGGAAAAACTGTATGGCAAACTGCATTTGCAAGTATCCATTTGCCTGTGCAGTTATTCAAGCTCTACTCAACGGTCTGTGCACACCTCTACCTGCTAATCCTTAGCTGGAATGTAGACAACAACATCAATATATCATACAGACCGTGAATAGAAGAAACAAGACATCAAGCCACCTGTGATTAATTTTTCTTCTGACAATTGATGCCAAATTTTTATGAATGCATGAGTTTTACTGAAAGGCATGAGAGCAGTATCTCAGAAAACTGTATAAGTAATTCAACTGGCAAGAGCACATGAATTTTGCTTGCAAGAAGTTCCAACTCTGTTTTACTAAAATGCTTTAAAGCATGTAAGTGCTGACTACATTTCTATCCATTCCATAGCCAATCCATGTACTGCTCAAAGCAAATATTCCTGAAGACAGAAAATATAATAAGAATTATATTCCATACCCTTTTTTGGTAACGATTAGTGAATAAACTTCTTTAAATGTGTTTGCTGTAGTTACCAAATCAACACTAACCTTGCAATAATTACTTCTATCTATTGTCTGGTTTATCACATTTCTACACATGCTTCTTGGAATTATATTTATATAAGGAAAAGTTATGTGACTTCATTTGATCTCATCTATTTTAATTTCATTCTAACCTTAATCTTTTAATGATGCTATTGTGTTAAGGGACCATGAACTGATTTCTGAAAAAAATGCTTTTAAAAATTACTGAATAGGATGATAAGGAATGACTAATGTATGTCTTTGTGTCTTTATGCCTGGAACAATTAAATATTCTGGGAATTGCCATATGGAGAAAAAGGGAATATGACTCTCTAAAACCCAGAGAGGTACAGAGCAGGTAACAGCAAACAATTGTACACTGTCTGTAAGAATATAACAGTGAAGAAAAATAAAATAAAATAAAACTATCAGGGGACCAATTCATAGGAGAAGTAGATAACAGATAAACTGTGCATATTTAAAGGATGTTGTGGGTGGTATGATTTTATGTGGCTTCAAAGACATCATTGTACAAATCCACAGAAAAAATTACAAAAGGCCTATTGAATATAAATGTATTGCATTCGGTTCACGAGACCCACAAACATAATTTTCTATGGTCAGAGAAACTATCACTGCATATTTGCCAGTTCACATCTTTCACAAAACACCTACAACACTGCTTGTAGCTATGATCCATGGTGGTATTGCCAGTGTCATGTTATTAACAATAAATTTTAAAAAATCTTCAAAGCAAACAAGACACATTCTGACCTCATAAACATTCTGTAATTTTTCTTCAAGGTCAGATTTGGGTTCCTTACTATTCATTCATTCTTTTGTGAACTTTGAGTAGTGCCATGAGAAAGATATGCAGATGTACCACAGAATACGTGACTGGTTCAGCAGACCTCCTCCAACAATAATGAGACTTACTGTTGGTTCATTTAAACTCCTTGTTTGGGGAATGCTTGGAAAACAAGCCAGCACAGAGATTTAAAGAAATTAATGATTACACTTTGTTAATAAACTTTAAGGCCACACTTTTCAGAGAGGTCAGGAGGCCAAAAGGGTGAAAAGGAGGCCCCATTTTCCAATAACACTGTTCTCAACAGAACGCCATATTCCCCAGGGGTTTAAATGCCCCGTGCTCTTTTTGACCTTTTGAATATTCACCCCAGAAGGTGCATATGTTCATTTTCTCAGTGACTTCAAACAAACAAGGGCTGAAAATAAAACCACACTTGAGAACAGAGGCTGTCACAGTGTAGTTTTTTCACAGCACTCATGAACTTTATTCGCTTGTGTCTGTGATCAACATTGTGTTCAAAAGACCCACAGTTTTAAAATGTCTGGCTAGACAGAAAAATCTATATTGTTGTTTTTAAAACTTGTCTGTAAGAGATGTTATCAACTTAGTGCCAGAGAAGCAAAAGACAGTGTATAACACAATGGGTGCCCTCCAAACCAGCCAGCAAGGCCAGTACACTCACTGCAGCTAAGGGAAAGTCTTTCTTCTGCTCCTGACATCACCTCACCCAGTCTCTGGGCGGATTTAAGAAATTGTTGCAGCTGTACAGGAAACATGTAAACATTTTTGTGTGCAGTCTGACTACAGTAAATGACTGGATCAGAGACACAAGTTATCTAATACAATAATCTGCCCTTGAGATAGCCACAGGATATATATCTGAGAAAAGAAACCCCCTGAGTAGATAAATATGGAAATAGAGGATAATCTTCTTCCATAAAGATTGAATTTTAAACCCCAGGAGTTAGAATTTGCTTTAAAGCCTGAAACATGAGTTTTGATAACTATCTCATTACCCTTTTTTCTTTTTTTCAAGCATTGGTTATTACATCTGAGGAGTCTTGACCATAAAACATGAAAAGTTCCTTCTTGTCTTGATAAATTCATGACCTTGGGGATGACTTGTCAATTCACTGCATTTTTTTTAATAGGAATATGGTTCAAGGAATAGAAATTCAAATTCTTTATGTGACTTTTTAAAAAAATTCAAACTCTACAGTGAAAATTTATGGTTGTTGCTAAATGTTTCAGCACCTTGTTAAAATTTGTGATAAAAGTACACAGTTAGATTTTTGAGATCTATTTGTCCAATGAATACACATTCCTATCTCCTATTACAATGAATAAATATTAGAAATGGGATGAACAGATATAGAAAAATCTACCTAAACATATGACAGGTATTTCTGCAAAGATAAATATTCTCCCTTAATGGTTTTGTTGCAAGCAGTTTGAGAAACTCAATTCTTCACAAATATTGGTACATTTCTAGATATAACCTTCTGTTAAACATTTCCTGTCATCTTTCAAAGACTAACTCACAGTAATATTTAATGTATTCTTTCAAGGAATTCTTTTACCCATGTGCAACACTTATTAAGACAGGTGCAATAGGAAGGTATATTATTCTAATGAAATTGTTTACCAGGAAAAGTAATTGTATAAGTGGAAAAAAGTATTTTTAAAAAAATAAGGTCATTGATCTATGAATATACATAACTTAAGAATGACCAGCATGAGAGTAGATCCCCCATCACCATGTCATCCTTTCATCTGCCTACCTATATAGGAATAGTGACAAGGAGATCTTGGTTACACATATTTTGACCAGACTGAGCTTTTACCACATATAGTTTTAAAAACAATAACAAATCCATGCCCATAATTTATGATTTCCTGTACATAAATTGACTTCTAACAATCAACAGAGTTTGATTTACACACCTGCTGAGCTTAGTCTCTAGAGACCAGAAAATTTGAAGGAAAAAAGAGGCTGAGTAATAATATTACAATGATGCTCTGGAGATTTTCCAGTAAAGTTTGGCCAATGTCACTTCAAAAACATTTCATGGTATGAAAAGATAACACTGTTGTGTAGAAACAGGAACAAAGGTGCTCACAGATTAGCAATTTTCTATATGTACAGAACTTGCTTCCCAGAAGGAGACTTTATGAAACAAGTTCATATCTACAGTTTTGTGAATGTACAGTAGATCAGTGGATGAAGTGTTAGCAATGGGAGTTAGTTGGACAGCAGCATCTTTCTGTTTTGGATCATTGGTATTGCTAATCATAAGTCAAATCTACTCAAGTTGCAAAAAGGTCTAGTAAGCTTTTTCTGCAATTNTTTTTTTGAGTGGACAGTGCTTGGGGTTTTTTGATTTACTTGTTTCCTTGCTCCATATCAAAAAGGCTGTAAAAATAAAAGGGAAGCAGTGTGTGACTATTCCTTTACAGTGAATGTGGCATGAACATGTATTTGCAGGTACTGTAGCAATTAATGAAATTAGTTTGTGCATTCTCACAAGCAAGCATAAAGCTTTTGTTGTGTCATTTCTTACCAAGTTGCTCTGCTAAATGTTTTCCTCTCTCAGCGAAGATTACCCGTTCATCCTCCATGTCACATTTGTTGCCAACCAAAATAACCTGGGCATTATCCCAAGAGTAAGTTTTGATTTGAGTTGACCTTAAAAGAGAAAGGGAGAGAGACGAGTCAAAAGAAAAGCAAATTCCCCTTAATTTCAAACAGAGTTGCAAAAAAACAAAAGAGACAATACTGCTTTTGACAACTAGGGTAACATGATTTTGTTTAATTACAGATTTCAAATAAAACTATCTGTCAGGCATTACTATTACAGAGATAGTATCAACACAGGTTTTACTTTTGCTTGCTAAAATTAATATTTTCTCCTGCCATCAGCATTCTTCCTTTACTTTTAGAAAGAAGAGATGATACTTTCTCCCATTTTAGCATTTTAATACAAACCTTATAATCTAGAAACAGAGCTCTGAAAGAAAATCAGCAACGTATTCATTTATCTTTTACTTTTGAGATCAAGATGTAAATTTAGCAGCAAAACTTCAAAAATTTCAGAGCTTGTCTGTCTTCCTTCTGTTGTTTCTCTCCAGCACATTCCTCTGCAGGTCTTGGATCCACCAGAAGGTCAGCAACACTTATATTGTCCATGAAGCCATGGGCAGAGGCTGAGTTTGAACTCATTCCTTCCATTTAAATTATACAAGCCTTAACCATGACTGCAGCTGAATGGAAGTATCTGAGGCCTTAAAACACCCTAGGGACCATGAGTGCTGGTGGTGAAACAGCTTACAACGCTTTCTTTGAAAGCGGGCTGATAATGGGTGACTTGGAACCATGCTCATGGTACCTCCCAGTTTCTGCCAGTCACCATTCTGCTGGTACCCAGGTCTGCTCTGTAGGAGGAAAGCTCCAAGGCTGGCTTCAGGCTCAGCCAAGAGTGATGCTGCTGGTTACCACCTTCTGACTGGGAGCAGTACGTGCCCTTGAAGGTAACACAGCATGCAGGAAACTTACTCCAAGCACTTAGGCTTTGTCTTGGACTTGTGACTATGTCTGGCTCTAGGCTCTAAGTTTTTGGTGGGATCAATGATCAATGGAGAGAGAAAAAGACAGAGAGTATACCTCTTTCTGCCAGCCTGTCCCACACCATTTCCTCCCTCCTTCCCTCCTTGGACAATGCAGGGTGCTTAGGAAAATGGCAATAGAATAGGAACTAACTTCTGTAACTACACATTTATGAGAGGACACCCTGGAAAGGGATCCTGTGGCATATCATGGACCTTTTTTCTCAAAGTCTCTTTGACAAAAGATTAAATAGCTTCAAAAATCTGTCACCTAAATGTCTTGGAAGCTGGTCTGCATGGGTAGTGCATGGGTACATTCACTAGTGACCCCTCCTCATAACACAGCCATTATCTCTACTTATTGAGACCCCTGTCTGCAAAGTCTTACATTCAAAAAAAAAGATCATGATCTAGTCTGACAACTGATTCTAGTGAAAGATAGAAAATGGATCAAATCTCCCCAGTTGGCTTTACTTACTGCAAAACCAGAGGGATGGCCATGGGCAAAAGCTGCTATAGCTCTCACTGTGACCCTGGGTCCAATGCCATTGCCTACAGGTTCCCTGCATGAGTCAAAGAACCTCTAGGCCATGTCTGATGGGTTTGCAGTGCCAGGAAGAGAAATTTAAAGGGAAGGATCACTACTTTTAGGAATGTTTCACTTTATCACAATGACCAAAAAGAAGATGAGGCAAATCCCAGACATTTTGTGCTACAGATTGTTCCTTTGGGCCTGACCTGACCTTTTCTTCAAGAAGTGGACACTGTGCTGCATTTAAATCTGTTTTAATAGTAATTTGAGTAGGTGTAAGGTACTGTGATTAAAGAGAAGTCAGATTTCCCCATAGCTTTATATTTTACTAAATACCATTTCTCAGGAAAAAAAGGACAACATGCATTTGCTGTGGCAGAAATGTCCTTTTGGAGTCATGCTGAGTGGTTAAGCAAAGTAGAATTATTATTGTGTTTTTTAACCAGAACTACATTTGTCACCACAGCAACTTTGCAAATACTAGTACCTCAAATGTCAGAGTATGTTAGTCCATTAAGGGCTCTAAAAGAGCTTAGCTCTAAACAATTATTAGTTGGAAGCCAATTTATTCCCTTTATGTCAGCAGGAAATCAAATACATTTCAAAAGCAAAATATACAGTAACGATATTAAGCTTTTTAGAAGGAATTACTTACATAATCTGTAAAGTTGAAATAAAATCAACTGATAAAGAAATACAGCCTGAAGAAATCTCATCACAGAACTGTCAAGAGCATTCATTCAGCCATGTTTTGCAGCCTTTACCTCCAAAGTTTTACACGAGTTTCTTTTATTAAGAATGTAAGGTCCTTTCACTTTACTGCAGCCAGATGTGATTTTTTAATTCTATAACTACAAATCTCTGCATTGAAATTCTCACTCCTTACCAAAGCAACTTATTTTATTCATAGACATTTTTAATCTGTCTTGCTTTTTTCTCATCTTCTAGTTATATTTTTAAACTCCAAGAAGAGATTTTTGTCCTTGCAAATAAATCCAAAGGCTTACATTTTGCAAACTACTCAGTAGAGCAAAAATATGACTGACTGAAAATTAGTCAAATGTATTCACACCCAACACCACATCCGCAGAAGCTTGATTCAAAGAATATAATAGGCTTATGACTGTTATGTGTTCTTCTAGACATATAGTTCCACTATTGGCTTCTGCAGGTTTTGATTCCCACAACTCTCCACCAAAGCCAGCACATAGGTCACTTGAAAAAAAAAAGAGATTTTGCTGTTCCTTGCATACATGATCTTTCACATTACTGAGGCTTCTGATTAATCCAAAACACAAACAGTTGTCCTTGTAAACAACTTCAGCTTCAGGAAGACTGAAGACATGAAAAGGCAAAGATGGTGTTTGCAGTAAGCTGAAAAAGACAGTTCTTGTTCACTCTCATGACCTAGTGTATGTCAATAGTAATTTACCCTGCAAATCTTTCCCTTTCTAGTTTTATGGTAGGCAGGCAATCTGCACCATGCTTGAATTTTTATAATGTATAGACTCCAGAGGGGCAGATTAATGGAGGAGTGCAATGATCCATTACTTTCCATGATCAACACCACACTTGTTCTCCCTGTACTGCAATTCTACCAGCCCCTTGTCAGAAAAGAGCACTTGATGAATGCAAATAAAAGCAATGCTATTGGCTCAGCTTAAAACAGTGAGATCTTCAAATACCTGCCCAGGCAACAATGGCAGGGGGCCTGTGTGTGCTCTTGGTCAGCTTGTAAGGAACGCTGCAGTGTGACAGAGTGGGGCTCAGGAACACACAGCCCCAGCTGGCTGCAGCAGCTCAGGTGCTGGAAGACAAGGTAGACAGCACAGAGCAATATGGGGGAGCTGCTCTGGTGTAACTGCTGTGGAAACCAGACTGTTTGCATTAGATTAGGTGATAAAAGATTATCTGTACATCCAGGAGAAGCACAGAGAGATTATGGCAGGAGAGAGAGCCCAAATAATATCCTGGCCCTCACTGCTCTCAGGCCTACTGCAGGAAACATCAGATTATCCAAGGCCTATGTCCACTAGCCTGGGGGAGCAGCAGTGTACCCATAAAGCAGGTTAACAAATTAAGACTAAGAAAAAGACCTGGACACTACACCCAGGCCCCTTCCAGGATTGTTCCAAAAGTCCCAGCCCCACTGTCCAACATGAAACCCATCACCTCCAGTCAATGCTGGAGGTTTATGTGCAGGTGCCAGAAACTGAGAAGACCTGGGATCCAGGAGCAGCTACTGGGCAGATTGAGTTTATGAGCCCAGCTGATGGAGGGAGCCACAGTGTGTATGTCTGCACAAAGACATATTCTCATTAATGGACCTCTATGCTGCACTGTTTTGGAGGGAGCAGTGTGAGGATGATGATGCTCTTGGTGCTTGTGGGAGCACTCTGGGTGGTCCTGGGTAGTTTTGTCTGCAATGTGTTTGTAGGTGGTCCTGTGTATATGCATACATATATGTTGTACCTTTGTGAGTTATGTGCACATGGCCTGGTGGGAATAGATCTTCAACCTCACTACTGGTTGGACCTGGGGTATGGAGTTGCAGCAGCCTCTCCCTTCTTAGTCAGATCCAGCAGGATATATTTTCCCCTGAGTTCAGGCTTAATTTGGCTGTGCCTGGGTACAATTGCATTGCTTCCTGGAGAAACTACAGAAGGCAAACCTGCTGTTTGCTGCACTCAATATATTTCAGGTTGCACCTGCTGCTGGCATATCTTGAGTTTACTCTGAATATCTCTCCAGATGATCAATTTTTACTAACTCATTTATGTCCAGGACAAATATTCATATAACCTGGAATAGTTGCTAGTGTATTTTCACCCACAAACCACATGGAAGGCAAGCAAATATATTCAGTAAAGACATGTCCATAAAGTTAATATACCAGGAATAGGAACTTTTAGAAACAGCCTCAATCTATTCACCACTCTTTGGACCAAGTCCTGCAAGGATGCTTGCTTGCCATAGAGGCTGGTTTTTACAGGCTTTTTAGATTAATTATGTAGTAAATCACATGCACAGACAGCAAGAGAAGCACCCTAACGAAAATGCTCCAGAGGGGGCTATGTATTATTCCAGCAAGTTTGGGAAACATATTTCTGATGTTTTGACTTATGAAAGGAGCACTCAATGAACTGGGGTGGATCATCTTGCCAGGAAAAAGAAAGAAAAAAACCCAAACCTAAGCAAAAAACTTCAAACAAACCAAAACCAAATTAAAGAAACCTCTACTAAACTGTTTTTTTTTCAAGTTACTGTTATGTTGAGTCCACTGATTAATCCTTAAAATTCTCCCATTTTTATCTACAGCATGGTGACTGCAAAGTCCATTAGCTGAATTATTAGAGGTCACAGTGTAGTGGTGAGATCTCAGGTGGAGCCCAGGTTATCTATTCTTTCTCATTTTATTTATTTGGTAAGAGGCAGTATCAGAGAAGCAGCTATGAGTTTGGAGGGGTTTTCAAAAGTGTTCAGCATCCCCAGTTGAACTTCCTGCCTTTATTGGCTAAAGAGTGTGCCAAATGTCCAAACCTCTCTGGGCAGGACTGGTTGCTCTCCAGTTTTGTCAGGAGACATAATTTTCCTTCTGTAATTGAAGAAAGAAAGGGTCTCTTTCCCCCTTCCCCCAATCTCCCTCCTGTCTTGGGAAGACACACCACTGCCCTCTCAAACCCGTAATACAGACGGGGATGGTAAGCAGAAGCTCTGTCATTCACATCTTTCCAGATGATGGGATTATGCCATGAATCCTTTCCCACCCTCCTTGTCAAGGAGCTCCTTGTCCTTGAAGCTCCTCCAAAGCTCCTGTGAGGAGCTTTGACACACTTCCCATTCAAGCCAGCTTTTCCACAGAGTAAGTCTGAGGTCTCCTTCATACAACCAAGTGTTTTCTACATTTCAGTGTACACCATAGGCTCCACTCTTTTTTCCATGCCCTCTATGTCACCTAGACTCTTACTACTCCTAGCAGTATTGATAGGTTATGTGCCTTCACAATGCCCCAGCATCTTGGAGTTTACCTATCTCCTCTCTCTTTCACACTTATCTTTTGGATATGATGAAAATGAGGCCTATGTGGGATTATTCTGTATGGCACACTAACTGACTGCAATGCTCAGTCTTGATGGCCATTTGGAATCTGGATCTGTACCAGATGCTCTGCACTGGGTGCTCAGACCTTGCTGCAGGCAGGGCAGGGAGAGAGGTGGCCTCAGGCATTTCATCTGTTCTCCAGTAAGCAATCTAGCATTGGTTGGAGACAAGCCATTCAAAATATATAAACCTACCAACCAAAATCCCAACTCAGCTGTCTATAATTGGAATTTTGAAGAGAGTACTAAGGTTAAAAATTTGAAGCAGTCTTAGCAAAAAACAAGACAAAGGGTCCTAGACTAGATCAGGACTATAGGCTTTTTGTGGCCACAGTTATTGACATAGCAGGAATATACTAGAAATAATTAGTAATATCAGTAATAATAAAAAGAATATGCTAACACTTGCCAGATTTTAATTGAACTGCTGAATCGCTGGAGCCATACACAGTACTGTCTTTAAGAAACTGCTCAGGATCTTTCCTCCTCTACTGACAAGGAAAATCTGAATATTTGCAACTTGCAATTTGAAATTTTTCTGCTTGTTTCATCTTTCTGGTGTGCTCTACCTGCAGGCCATAAAACCTCCATGATTGTGGCTAATACAAATAGTTTTATCTCTTGCATTTATGAACCCCTTAATAATTATTGAAGCCATTACTGAAAACCATGAGAACCAATGGATAAAGGAAATAGTTATCAAAATAAAAAGCTGATGTAGATGAACATGTGACCAGAATGAGGAAATCACACCTCAGTCATTCTCAAGGAGGGCTTAAAATCTAGTGGACATTCTAGCATCTTCACTTCTATCCAGAATTCATGATATATTGAATTTGTGATGTTCATTTTCAGTGATGGCACCGGCACCCACTGCCTGCAAGTGCTTACTAATATAGGATAGAGAATAGGCAAAGACATCCCAGCAATACAGAGTACTGAAAATCGATGGAGAACAGCAAAGAAAGGGGGATAAAAATGAGAAAAAATAAACTTACTCTACCCTTAGTATCACAACACAGCAAGAGGAAAAGGATCTGGGGAGAAGTGGCTGTGCAAAGGATATGTTTAGTGTGGATAGCTCAGTAAGCAGGGCACTTTGAACTGCAGATTGTACTCTGGGTGGCAGGAGCTCAGGAAAAGTAAACCTGAGCTCCTATTTGCATAACAAAAGACCCAGGAACCTGTGGTGTCAGCCAGGTGAATGGACAATCAGACACAGCAGGAGCTGATGACCCCAGACTTCTGAGAGCTTGGACTCTGAGGGTATAAAAGCCCAGCACATCTTTATTAGGGAGTCCCTCCTCAAAGGCACCAGTTCGAGCCGGCAATTTGTTACTGCACAGTGATTAAATTATTTTAAGGATACAGACATCTGACACTCTGCTGTGAATGCCTGAGGCTCTGTTATGGGAAAGGTAGGAGAGCCAAGGAGGAAACCTGGTCTGACTGTGTGGGGTGTGTAGGGAGTCAAACAGGGCACCTGCAGGGTCACTGGAGCCACCCACTGTGAAGAGGCTTTGGTCCAGCCCAGGTGGGGTAGCTGTGGCTCCCGGATGGTTGGACAGGAAAGCTTCCTTTACACAAATAATAGCAGAAATGGGACACATCAACCCCTCCATGCTTGCAACAGAGCAAGATATATGAATATTGCTCAAGACTGACTGTATCTGATGTGTCAGTTGTTTATGCAATACTGTGTTTTCTGTCTGGATTGAAGGGCAAATGAAGAAAAATGCCTTATGATTGTGAAAAAACCCACTGATATCGAAGAAACCAGAACAATGCCAATTATTCACCACTTCTTCTGACAGGCTTTATCTTCCTTGTGCAGAGCCAAAGAGTGCTCACTGTGCGAAGAGAGGCTACGCATTTAACCTTTCCTTGGAGGAAGATAGAGTGATGATGCAGAAGCTGCGTGACAGGTGTGACACTAACAAATTTCTGGTTCATTATCAGCCAGAAAGCTAGTCAAAATGCACATTACCCAGAGCATCACAGGTTTTCATTGTTCTGGTAAGAAGTGCATCTACTTTAATGAAAAACTCTTCACTACAAACTTCTGAGGCCATAACTTCATTTTAGAAAACCTGGTGTTACATTTCAGTTTTGACAGGCTGTAAAGATATTCAAAATTAATCCAGTTTTTTGGAGATAAAACTGAGCTGATCTTTAATATGTACATTTTTATAACCTTATGCAAGGGAATACATTTTGCAAAAAGTTTAGTTACCTAAAAACAAAAAGAGAAGATAGGAAACAGGGATAACAGCTGAAGATGTAAGAGCTGATCTTTTTGTGTATTTATGGTGTTTATTCTTATTTATTCTTGGTGATATTCCATTACCATAATTGTAATGAGGAAGTATATGCTTACCCAGTGATGTCCACTCTGGGTCAGCATTTAGTAGAATGCAATAAGAACTGACATAGCATTAATAATTACACAATTCTGTGTGGTAATTAGGACGAGAGGTAAGGCATTATAGATGTTCATCAATCAGAATTGTCTTTCTAGTCAACCATCTCTAGATGTCCCTACTCTGCCCATGGAAGCGTCTTCCAATCCAGAATGCTCTGCTGAGTATTTTATTGAGTTACATCTCACCTTTCATGTAATATACAAATATTTTTAGAGGAGTCCATGTATTAGCTTTGGTGCCTTTTCTGTACAGTGCTGTTTCACATAAGAGTACCGAGTATATGCTATTGTCTGAAAATTATTTTCTGACATTAAAATTAAAATCCATTGGATAATCGTCTATGATGTCAAATTAATATATTGTTGGCAAAAGACATTAAGTTTAAACCCTAATTTTTACATACTTTTCTTTAGTTGGAGTTTCAATGAAGGACCAGAAGCCTACAGGACATACTCAATTTGTGTTAATCAGATTGTAGATGTCTTCTGGTTTTGCATCTTTGGCACAATCTTTGCAAACTGCTTTTCTCACAGCTGCAAATACACCTTGAAACTGCTTTCCAATAGCAGTGTAGCAAGACCCCAGTATAAAATCATCACATTAATAAAAAATAAAAAACCACTGTGCTCTAAGTTAGTACTATGCCCTGTGTCCCTCCTCCCCAGTACCTCCTGTGCTTGAGTTCTGATGGCCCTCTCTTTAGAGAAAAAGCCCTCCAGGTGGGGTGTTTTCCTGCACCTACAGACCCAGCCCACCTCAGCCCTAAGCAGAGTGAGGTCACCACTTGCAGTACATCTGACATTGCACACTGCACACTGTTTTGTCACAGAGACAGATAATAGAGAATTTGTGGGGGAGGTCAGGACCTAATCCAAGGCAAGGTGGGCTTTGGCTGAAGGTATGCAGAATTCATAAAAGAGAGTAAATTCCTTGTCAGTCAATCTCATTTCTTCCTTTTCTGGTGTGTAGTATATACTGGTTTCCCAGGCTTTTTGTTTAGAAAAGTAGAATGGATATTTACAAAAAACAGTGACTAATTGATAAATATAGTGTGTTACACACCAAGGGCAAAGAGATCTTCCAAGCAACTTTCGTGTATTCTTCGTCAAGATAAAACAAAATAAAGTACATCTCAATATTTAATTCTTATTCACAGGAGTACAAAAGCCTCTCTTACAACAAGGTTTACTTACGGGCAGACCAACTAATATAACACATTTTTCACAGTAGGACACATGTTAATGAAGAGTTTTTATGTCATGTATAATGCCACAAGCTGTGTCATATTGTGGGAAGTGATTTAACAACTCGCCACACAGACAAAAGGCTGTACATTTTAATTTTCTCCCCACTGAGAAACCCACCATTAAATTATCATCCTTCAAAGCTGCTACCACACATGCACAGTGAAAACAATCCAAAAAAAGGGGGTTTGAAAAGAAATGGAAAAAAGTCTTTATAGGAAAATAATATTCATGGAAACAATAAAAGGCAAAATATAGACTGCACTTGCACATCTTTTGATTATCCCCTTGTTTTCATGTTCCAGATGCTTCCACATAAATGATTCTGTTTATCACCAATTTATGTTGATTGCCCAGACTGTCGCTGGAATTCAAATTAATGACCCTAATCAATCCAGCTGATCCTAACTCTGGTATTTGAAAAACAGAGCTATAAAACAAGGGAGTTATGAAGAAATTTACTAAAACAACTACAGCATCTGCTTGAGTATATGTACTTTCAAGTAAATGAGCAGTTTGCTGTCACTTAAATTTTATTTTGCTTGCTTAAATTTTTTTTTGCTAGCAAAAAAAATAAGATATGTATAATAAAATAAGAATATGTATTCTTATATATAAGAATATATATATAAGGAAACAGATGCAGACAGATACGTATGTGTCATCATTTTCTGGTTTTCCTTCTTACAGTGATGGGCTTTTGATAATTTAAAAAGAATATAGCTAAGCAAGCAGTACTGATGCTGAACAAGTTCTTTTGGTCCCAGATTCTAATATCTAATACTTTGCTCTTCACTGCACCTATGACAGTCCTGTAACCTAGGGCTGCACTGCCTACAAAAGAGGCTCTTGCACCTGGGATTACTGACTAGCCTCTCATCTCCAGCCCCAAAGAGCACCTACCCAACAGTGGCATTTTGGGAGTAGTGAAGTTCTTAAAAGCATAGTCAAGTCCTTTTGTTTTGTACTAATATTGAGAGTTTTATAGCAATAATTGAGCTGGATCACTCAGGGTTATTTATTTTTGCATTTTTTCTTTTAAATAGGAAATCCAGATTAATATTTACAATATATATGTCAAGTATCTGCCAACAGGACATCCCTATTTTAAGGAACTTCTGATTAAACAACTCTCAGGAACTCTGAGTTGACCCTGACTTTTTACTGTCAAATCTCATTATGAAATGCTTTGCACATTTGTTGCTCTTAATTCCTTTCTACCTATTTCATGAGGAATGACTTCCAAGTTTCTCTCACTTATCAAATTCACTTCTTTGGATTTCATTTCCTATATTGTTTTAGCTTCCACCTTTTTTTCAAGTTTAAATGAACTGTGCTTTTACTTCTCTTATGTCCAATTGCCTTACATAATTTTGGGTTATATTTCTCATTTGGTGTTTTACATTAACTCTTTCAAAAACAACTCAGTCTTATATGCACATAAATTGAGTCCTGAAATGTCTGTGTTTGAGTATTAGAGATGCAGTTGAAACAAATCATACCCAAATGTAATCACAGAAAAATCTTACCAGGTTATTGAAGCCACTTGTGATAAATTATCATGAACTATCCTTGTTAAGGATTCATGAAGCTTGCAAGTATCAGTGCAATCACATGAATTATTTTACTTCTTCTTGATAAGAGAGACAGCATGGTTTTACTAAAACATCAAGGATATGTTTCTTCTGTTACTTATATTTTACACAAAATTAATATAAATCCTAGCAGCATTTTGTCTTTAAGGTTGTTTAGCCTGTTATACTCTGGAAGCAAAGCAATGAAAACATTCAGAGCTATACTGAGGCATTAAATTTTGATTCTCTCACTGTGTCCTTGCAATCATACCTCTTTTGAAGTAATTTCTCTGTGTGGCTATACACTTGCAAACACAAGGGATTTGAGGTCCAAAATTTTGAAATGTGGCCTAGTTTTCAGTTGAACATGTGAGCTTCTGACTTTTGTCATAGATATCTGGAACTAGATTGGCAAAACAGCAACTATCTTTATGTCACAGTCAGCCAATGCTAACTGGTTAACTAGGTGAGTATGAGTTATGCAACTGTACTAGGGTTTTGGAGGGGTTGGTAGTTTCTTTTTTTTTTTCTTTGAGGTCATGAGTGTAAATTTTTGTCTGACCACATCTTGCTTTTGAGGTACTGCTGATCAAAATTCATTTTGTGAGGGCTGTCAGCAGACAAAGACAACAGTAAAAACCATTTCCCTGTCTACATCCTGTCTGGCACAGGGTGGCAGGATTGTCTTGCTGACTCACACTGCAAGCAAGTAAACTGCAGGTTTATTCCTGCTGACTCACAGAAGATGGAGGGAGGCATTAGACTTCAGATTTTATTTCTAGGATCAAAAATAAGTAAGATTTTTTTAAAGGGTTGTGTATTCATTCAGAATGTCAGTAGTGCTGCTACGTGATTCACAAATCCAAAGACTGGGTTTATAGATACATATGGGTACATATCTATATATATCTCATTGCTTCTCAAGCCCTGGCTAGTATATATTTGAATTTTCTTCTCCATCACAGTTTTTCAAACAAAAATAAGTGTTCTTCCCTGACCCCAAAAGCCAGATTTAAAGGCAAATCCTGAGTATTGCAGAAGTTAACAACAACACATGAAGGCATAAATACAACATTCCATGTAAAACATGAAGATTAGATGTAAAATTTTTAATACTCTTGAAAACTGAATACAGTAGTATTTGAACAAGCTAAAGCCCTCTCCTACGGCTCATGTTGAACTTTCAGAAATTAAAGTTTATCTTGTGTTGCCTGTGAGGTCTTTAAAGCATACTGCTTGAACCACATTCACTAATATATTTCAAAGGTTACAGCTTCCTTATGTTAAAAAATAAAAGAAAGAAGAACAGTTTAATGTTGTTCTATTGGGACATCATCACTGACTTCAGTGCATAAACACACCTCTCAGAGGACACAACCATGTTCATTAAACAGGTGTTTGTGCAGACAGTAATCTGTATGGAAAGATTATAATAAGCATCAGAAAATCAAAAGTTGGTCAGTAGAATTGCTCTGTATTGTGGAGCAGAGTGAAGTAACATACTGAAAGATCAAAAGAATAAAACATTTCCTATGCATAGCCAGAAATAAAAGTCTGCAATTTCAAACTTAAGTAATTGTGAATTAAGTTAGTCACCAGGTCTTTATAAGGTATGGAGAAGAAGCAGGAAAAATGCTGGGCTTGGCTTGTGGGAGACTCCAAGGTCAGCTGAGTACACCTCTGTGTGCATGGCACTATGGAAGGGTTAGCACCTCCTGCCATACAGCCTCCTTTCATCACTTCATCCCTTCACCCAAAGTGGTGCTTCAATCACAGTGAGTGTGTCTGGGGGAATAACCCTGTGTTTTCCTACACTGATCAGCAGAACTAAGAAAGATTGAAAGGGAAGAGCAACCAATCTGAAAAGCCTGATGGTATTAACCACCAGGTCCCACAACAAATAGAGGCTTTGGGTGATTTAAACTAGAAAAATTTCTGTGTTTCAATGAAGCTAAAATCTGCATAGCAACATTTGCAAGTGAGGTCTCTGTTGTTCACAGATGAATGAGAGGTTACGGCAAGCCTGGCTTCATTTAGATATGCCTTTGTATGTATAAACAGCATCAGCTGGGATTAGAGTAAGAAATCACTGGGTATAAAATATTTACACCTCAGAAACTTTAGCCAGCCCTCACTGTCTTCTTAGCAATGTGTGCTGCTTTGAGCTCATTTAACCCTGTAAGCATGGGGGCTGCTGATCACAGACACTGACTGAAGTTGAAGTGGCTAGTTCCTGGCTGTGCCAAGTTTTACTGGGGTGTGAGGGTAGATTTCAAGATTTAACCAAAACAGCTAAAAGATCACCTTCAGATTGTCCTCTAAAAGAAGGACTTAGTTGATAGCTCTGCTCACAGACACAAGGTGCCCTCTGCGAGTCGGCTTTTGTACAACGGATTGTGGATTTACAGACTGGGGAATTGCCAGTGGGACACATCAAGTGTGAAGAGAAGATCAGTGGTGCTCTTTTAACACCAAAAAAAAATTTCAATCAAAAAAGAGAAGAAATTTTAAGCAGGGTGTACGGTCTCATCAAGGCTTATGTTCAAAGACACAAATGATGACTATCTCTCTCAGACAGACAGTCCATATAAATGAATTTATGCAATCCAGGGCCAACCTGAAGCACAGATGTGGGAGGTTTGGGAGGGGAAGCAGAATGCAACTGAACTACTACTTCAATTGCAACACAATTTAACTACTCTCTTTTCTTGAGAACCACAGAGTCCCTGGGGGACATGCAGAGTACATTCAGAGAAACAGGGCTGGTCTCATGGACCTAGTGCTTCTCATGGCAGCCCCCTGACCTCTAGGTGAGTATTGATAGCTTCAGTCTTCCACTTGGAAAAAGAGAAGATAATTTGAACACCAAGGTTGAAATCTGTATCCTCTTTTCTCATTTGTCACAGTAGTACTGAATAGATCAGTCATTCCACAAACAGATTTTAACTTTTTTCTCTGGACATCTGGCAGGGGAAGGACTTAGAATGGAAGACAGGATGTGACTGAAGCAAATTATGAGCTATCTGAAAGCCATTCAATTGAAAAAGAGGTATGCATGAAGAGATACTAAGTGATAATCAGGTACCTTTTCTAACATTTGTGACAGATAATCTCTGAAGGGTCTGAAACACCTCACTGCACTTAAACAATTTTGAACATGAAGGCAGACTACATTAAAAAAATAAAGACTACTGAAAGTGACACAAAAGGTCCTATTTATATTTTTGAAAATTACATCTTACATATTTATGTATCGTGTGTGAATGAGTGAGGCTGAGAGAAAAAATAGATAGTCTTAATCTTGGAACAAATATGCTCTATTTTTTCTTAATACAATATGATTGCTAAATTAGAAAATCTTTCCTCCCTCTCCTCAGTTATTCCTTGAAGATTTTTCTAACATTTTTGCATAGCATTACAAAATCCTCATTGCACACTAAACAATGGCTGCTTAAAGAGAAATCTGATTAATTACCAGTAATAAACAAAATGAAATAGCTAAAGGTAGAAGACACTTTAAATTATATAAATTCTTAATATAACCAAAACTCAGTTTGATGATTCTCTTCCCACTTAGTCACATAGTGCAAAGATAAATATTTAAAGGAAAGATAAATTAAGAACATGCTCTCAGTNCAACTCACCTGAAAAGAAGAGCTATACAAGAAGGAGGTAGCTGCTACATTGCACACCAAAAAGGAATTGGGCCTATAGCATATATATAAGCAATATGCACAAAGCCATCTTTGGCTGCTTGCAGAAGAGAGGCAGGGGTGCTGCAGGAAGATACCACAGAATCCTTATATGGAAAGAAGACAGTGTGGCACAGCATGCAAAGCAGGATGAATTAAATGTGATGATTAAATGAACAGCTTGCTTCTTTTACTTCACTGAAGTTCAAAGCTTTCTAGCCAACCACTTTAACCATACCTAGCAATCAAATAAATGACTTATGTTACAAAAGCCTCATGCAGAGAAACAATAGATAATGCACAATTGATCCCTACAGGCCTCTATACCTCACCTTTGTTCGGGGTTTTAAAAAGAATACATAATACTTTTTAATGCAGGTAAAAAGGCTAAAAGGCTGAGAGAAGAGAGACCTTCCACTACAACAGCGTAAAAGCAAACTGAGGTCAATGCCGTCTATCCTGATTCTGAAAGATAGTGCAGCTTTTATCC
Source organism: Dicaeum eximium (assembly GCA_013396995.1). Classification (NCBI taxonomy): domain Eukaryota; kingdom Metazoa; phylum Chordata; class Aves; order Passeriformes; family Dicaeidae; genus Dicaeum; species Dicaeum eximium. The sequence continues at coordinate 127,854 of VWZP01005854.1, read as the reverse complement.
CAAATTATACCTCTGGTATGCTGCACATACAGATGTGTGCAGATCTTTAGCTAAAAGATTAATGGTAAAACAGACAGTGTTGCTTGCCCTGTTAAGTATCAGTCTGCAAGCATCAGGACACCTGGGCTCTAATCCTGTATGTAACGAGGTCTTACTGCTTCCTGCAAATTCATGGCAAGGAGCAAGGTGGCACTGGTAGCCCCCAGGCCTCATTGTGAGGAGCATGAGGTCTAACACCCTTGATCAGAGAGGTCAAAGAAAAGGCAGACACATCATACCTCTTAATTCTCAGACTTAGGACAAGAGGAAGAGAAGTATTTTTGTTTGTAATTTGAAGCATTACTATACAAAAATCACTAACAGATGTTAACTGTAGTGTCTTAACAGGGTTTGGTTGCAATGTATATTGTGCTGCAATACTTCAAAAAGATGATATTTTCAGAGAAAAGACATCTAGAATTTGGAATAGTGCTATCCTGAGCTGTGAATTTGGGTGTTGAGTTCTGCTAAACTAGACTGGTTCTTCAAATGTTTCAATATGGATTTATGAATCTATCTTTGTACTATCAACTAGAATAGTTCAATTTAATCCTCCATTTAGTCTTGCCAACAAGCCATGAGAAGAACTGCAAGCCTCTCATTTTCACAGCTTCCTGAGGGTCTTCAGCATAGTGTGTGATATTCAGACATCAAACATCCGCATATTTGACCTTGAAATGATCTTGACATGATCTGGCTAAATCTTTAAGTACAAAACAAAACAGATAGAAGAAAGATTTTGTTCTTTCTAGGAAATCCCAGATAACTGCTAGTGGTTGGAATATTTCTGTACAAGACCTCTCACACTTCTTATATGTAAAGATGCCACCAAACCTCACCTCTGACATGAGTGAGAAGCCTGGATTGGCAACATGTTTCATTATTCTAATAGTAACCTCCACACATTCTCCCAATCTTTTGTAAAAAAAACCAGCATGATATTATCCTCCTTTAAATCTCTGCTGATAAATAACCTGTGTAGTCATGTCCCTCTTCAGTGAATAGCCAATTGGCATGCTAGGACTGAATTCATTACAATAATTCTTACTGTTTCACTGGCATCCTGTGTTTTTTCTGTAGGCTTGTGCTCACGCTTCACTCAGACTCTTTTAGGCAGGAATTTTTATTTTTAATTTCTTTTTATACTAATATGCAGTGATTAACATAATGGTATTCACACACTACATCAGATTTGAAAATAACAAAGAGAGCTGTAAACACTGAAGAAAAGGCCAAGGACTAAGCCAGACTGCAGGTTAGACCAATGCATATGGGAATACAATATAGTATTGGCTTGTAGCTGTCTCACTCTTAGGGGCAAATAGGAAGAAGAGAGGTAACCAGAGCCAGATATAGATGCAGGAGGAAGATGGGGGAATTTCAGGCACTGACGCACATGAAGAACTCTGGCTCTTGTTTGCTTCTATTGTGTTCATGGAAACAGGACACTTCATGAGTATTTGTAAATGAAATAGTTATTACACCTGAATAGGGAACAAATCTCTGCATCACAGAGAAACAGCTGTGCTAAAGGCTGAATATAAGCTATGTCGGGTGCTTTTGTGGGCATCGTAAAATACGCATATACACACTCCAATTCATTACATTCTATAGTGTTGGTAATAAAATAAAAGCAGAAGGTAAACTCTTGATATTTATTGTACTTTCAAGGACGCTATGTCTGATTCTACAGTGTTAAATAGAATAAGATTTTTTTTGTACAAATACGATGATAGAAAATTTACATGCAGTTGAAGTACTCTAAAGAAATTAATAAAGTTTAGTAATTGCTTTCCTATTAATTATGAGCCATTTGGCTGACACAGTTTCTTTGGACTGTTAAAATTTTGAAACTTTTAAAAGACGCTCAAGGATTTGGATACATGAAACCCCATTCATGTAGCTATTTTTCTGCTGGAGGTTTAGTGTAAGAGACTAAACATAATAGATATTTTCTCAGATATTTTCACCCACAGTAATACATAAACTTAACTGAGGATGAGCTATGGATCTGGGCTATGAGCTGGTTGAGCTACTGTGCTGTCCTGCTGAATTGTGTATAGCAATATAAAGGAAGAGCAGATAAAGATAGGTGATGCAGGGAAGTAACATCTCAGGTTATTGCAGATGTTTGTGCAGTAAACCCAAGTAAATCAGTAAAGTACAAGCTCTAAAATGCCATTATCGAGTAAGAGCTGGATAGGAAACACTAGACAAAAAGAAAACATTCAATTTGGTGAAAAAAGAGCAGCAATGTCTCCAATTTTACTTTGAAACAGTAAAAATAGCATTATGAAAAACAACATAAAATAAGAACACATGGAAAATCCCTGATTAGATTGTCAGGATGAAAAATGACTGAGACATTTCTGTACGAGTGAAGGAATCAAAATTAATGGACAGAGTCATGGTTACTAAAATTTAGTGATTATAAATATAAAACATGCACATTAGAAGGGATAATCTGTATTACTAATCTTCTCTAATGAAGTCTAAATGAACTACAATCACTTAGGAAAAACCTCAAGTGCCATTGCAAGGTGCCTAACAAAAACCAGTGTTCAGAATGCTGCAATAGTTAAATAACCAAGCAAGATGCTAGCTGCATGCATAACACAGTTGAGAATACGAAAAAAGTCCTCTTGCCCAAGGTCATTAGCCAATTTCTCGGGTTTGTCGGCAGTGTTCTTTTGGGCGTTTCTGTTGTTTTATTTATTTTTTCATTTTTGTAGGACAGTACCTCATGTATCTTTGATGCAGTTTCTTTACATACAAAAATTGTGCTCAAAGCTGAGGTCACAATAGAAATTAAATTTGAGATATTAATTTTTCTCACAGTTCCCAAATGTCATAAACCCAACATTCCCAAAAGAAATCCTTATTCAAAGAGCTCTTTGCATTTTCTTGGAGGTCAGATCTTTATATTTGGAGGTGTTTGTTCTGGCTGTTTCTCTGTCTTCTGTCTTTAAATATATAGAATAGGCCCCATCCTCCCTAAACTGAGATATTTACAGTGTAAAAACCCAGTAGTTCCAATACATAAACTTTTTTACAGAAGCTTCCTTAGAACATGATGTTCAATTCCAGTCCCTCTGGCACAGAAAAGTATAAATAAAATCAGCCTTGAGATAGAAACAAGGCTTGATGAAAAGCACACTGTATGACATGGAAATTGGAATTTTTGTGTCCTGTGAACAGTAAATGCCCTATGTACCTATAAAAGAATGATTGCTACATTTGCATTTACTTTTGATTAAAAGAAATGAATTTATCAGTTTCACTGACAGAAGCATGCCATATTCATTCTGAAAACTGTTCAGTTATTTTCAAGTTTTCAAAATGTACTAAAAAATTATTCTGTTATTGCTTGGAATGAATAACTGAGAAGAATGCAGCTGCCTGGTACTTGGATGAAAGACTGCTCTGGGGTTTCAAGTGTCTTAGCTGCAAGCCAGAATTATGTCCTTAAACTGGACAGTTTAAGCCACACTCTGATCCCAAGCCAAAAGTCTTAATTAAGACTTGTTGCAACTAATGGATGGAAATAACAAAAAAAAAAAAAGAAGTAGCAGATGGAAGCAAAAAACCCAATAGTTTTATCCAAGAAAAGCATAAAAGACTTAAAAATTTGTAGGCCTCAGAAAAAAAAGAGTATTCAAAATTTTTTTCAAGACTTCAGCATTTTACATGGAATGAAAACTTTTATTCATGCTCAACATGTACTTTTCCCATTAAATCTGATACCAATTGCCATGCAAAAAGTGGAGATATCTATTTGGGTACATAATTAAGTAAATCAAGGTTTTCTGACAAATATAGATAATAGGGATGTTTTCAACCTCCCAAAGCCAAGTAGTTCTTACAAAAACCCAAAACATTGAACGTACAAGTTTGCAAATAACTGTAGATTTATAGAAAAGGAAAATAGAAAATTAATTTTATTTTATATAAATAAAATTTATATTCTATTCTATTCTATTCTATTCTATTCTATTCTATTCTATTCTATTCTATTCTATTCTATTATGGATGTTAAGATATTTTGAAATTAATATTTTGGTATAACATATGTAGACTTTTTCCAAAATTATTTGTTTAGGCCTTTCTGTTTAGGTTATAACATTGCTACACAGAGAAACTTGTGAAGGCAAAAGTGATAGTAGAATGGCAAGAGATGTAGCACCAATGACAAGTCTGTCATAATTAGTATGTAAAATTCTTCCAGCATTTTGGTCAAATTCTCTTTGTTAAATCATGGGAGTTTCGCAGANTTTATCAGTTTCACTGACAGAAGCATGCCATATTCATTCTGAAAACTGTTCAGTTATTTTCAAGTTTTCAAAATGTACTAAAAAATTATTCTGTTATTGCTTGGAATGAATAACTGAGAAGAATGCAGCTGCCTGGTACTTGGATGAAAGACTGCTCTGGGGTTTCAAGTGTCTTAGCTGCAAGCCAGAATTATGTCCTTAAACTGGACAGTTTAAGCCACACTCTGATCCCAAGCCAAAAGTCTTAATTAAGACTTGTTGCAACTAATGGATGGAAATAACAAAAAAAAAAAAAGAAGTAGCAGATGGAAGCAAAAAACCCAATAGTTTTATCCAAGAAAAGCATAAAAGACTTAAAAATTTGTAGGCCTCAGAAAAAAAAGAGTATTCAAAATTTTTTTCAAGACTTCAGCATTTTACATGGAATGAAAACTTTTATTCATGCTCAACATGTACTTTTCCCATTAAATCTGATACCAATTGCCATGCAAAAAGTGGAGATATCTATTTGGGTACATAATTAAGTAAATCAAGGTTTTCTGACAAATATAGATAATAGGGATGTTTTCAACCTCCCAAAGCCAAGTAGTTCTTACAAAAACCCAAAACATTGAACGTACAAGTTTGCAAATAACTGTAGATTTATAGAAAAGGAAAATAGAAAATTAATTTTATTTTATATAAATAAAATTTATATTCTATTCTATTCTATTCTATTCTATTCTATTCTATTCTATTATGGATGTTAAGATATTTTGAAATTAATATTTTGGTATAACATATGTAGACTTTTTCCAAAATTATTTGTTTAGGCCTTTCTGTTTAGGTTATAACATTGCTACACAGAGAAACTTGTGAAGGCAAAAGTGATAGTAGAATGGCAAGAGATGTAGCACCAATGACAAGTCTGTCATAATTAGTATGTAAAATTCTTCCAGCATTTTGGTCAAATTCTCTTTGTTAAATCATGGGAGTTTCGCAGACCTAAAGCGTACTGCTCAGGAAAGTGAGCAATACCCACTAGTCCAGGCATTGCTGTCCTGTCCAACCCATCACACATCATTGTTTTATGATATCCCTTGGCAAAACCCTTTCAAATCAGTCATCTCAAAGGTTTAACATTATCCCAAGAATTTATGTACAAAGTATGACCATTTTGTCTAGTCTCAGTCAAAATCCATTTTTATCAACACATTTAACCCATTCATATTTTTCTGTGATATCTGCTAGCAAAAAATATGTCTCTCTAAGTTGGATGGGTTTGAGGAGCAGACTGTTAGATGGATAAGAAATTGGTTTGGATGGTCTTATCCAGAGGGTCATGGCCAAAGACTCAGAATCCCAATGGACATCAGTGACAAGTGGTGCCCTCAGGGGTCTGTGCTGGGACCAGACTTATTCAGTATCTTCATCAGTGACATAGACAAAGGGATCAAGTGCACTCTCAGCAGATTTGCAGGTAACTGAGTGGTGCTGTTGACACACCTGAAGGATGGGATATCATCCAAAGGGACCTGAACAAGCTGAAGAAGTGGGCCCATGTAGTCTAATAAGACCAAGCACAAAGTACTGCACCTGGACTGAGGGCAAGCCCCACTATCAGCACAGGCTGGGGATGAAGAGATCCATATCCAGAGCAGCCCTGGGGAGAAGGACCTGGGGGTGCTGGTGGGTACAAAGTTGGACATGACCCAGCCATGGCACTCCCAGCCCAGAGAGCCAAACGTGTCCTGGGCTGCATCCAGAGCAGGGTGGGCAGCAGGGCCAGGGAAGGGATTCTGTCCCTCTGCTCTGCTCTGTTGAGACCCCACCTGCAGTCGTGCATCAGCTCTGGGGTCCTCAGCACAGGAATGACATGGAAATGCTGGAGCAAATCCAGGGGAGGCCACCAAATTGTTGTAGAGGGATGGATCACCTTTCCTATGAGGAAGGACTGAGAGAGATGAGTTTGTACAGCCTGGAAAAGAGACAGCTTCAGGATGTCCTAATTCTGGCCTTCCAACACCTGAAAGGAGCTTACAAGGAAGATGGAGAGGGACTTTTTACAAGAGCATGTAATGACAGGACACAGGGAAATGGCTTAAAACCAAAAGATAGAGGGTTTAGATAAGATATTAGGAAGAAATTCTTTACTGTAGGGGTGGTGAGGCACTTTGTGGATGTTTTGTTCCTAGAAGTGGATGGCCATATGGATGGTACATATGGATGGGGTTTTGAATTGGATGGGGCTCTAAACAAGCTGATCTAGTGGAAGCCACTCCTGTCCACAGAGAAGGATGTGAACTAGATGATCTTGAAGGATCCTTCCAACCCAAACCATCCTATGAGTCTAAGATTTAATGTATTGTATCTTTTTACAGAAAAAATTGCATATTGTTTCACAAAATAGCAGATGAGGCAATTCTCAGTCACTCAGGTAAACAGTTGTTAGTTGGGGAATTAAGTACAGCACAGAGTTGTCATTTGTGTCTCTAAAGACATAAAATTGTTCCTAATTTAGGTAATGCATCATGGGGATTCTGGTGTACCTTAATAAAAGTGCTTAGCTCCCCAATTTGTTTTCCAGAATAGCAAAAAAGCAGGATATATCCACACAATAACTACCCTCAGGTGATTGGTGATAAACAGAAAGGCGTTTTCCATGGAACAAAGATATGAGTAGCTTTGGGTGGGAAGAGAGGGAGTATTAAATAAAAAACAAAATAAAAATTCTATGTATGTATTAGAAATAAGCAGAAACTCATCTGTACTGATGGCCTGACAAAGTCCAAGTGTTCAATATATTGTACTTGATACCTTATTTATTTTTTAAATAAAGACTAGTTTTCATGCATAATGCAAGATTAATAAAAGGAGAAAAATGCATGTCAAAACTGCAAAGAATGTCCAGGATATTTACAGACATATTTAAGTCTGCAGAGCATGATTCTTTTTAAGGCATTAAGGAACCTGTTGAAGTGATTCTAAATTATTAGCTATTACCTTTGAGCACTTCTAGAGGATGCACCCAAGAGTTTAAACACAGGAATGCATAGAAATAATATTAAAAAAAACCAAAAAAGGTTAAAAGCAGAAGCTGAGGAATTACAGGCAAATTATTCCATTTAATGCCTGGAAATAAAAAATATCTGAAGAGTGCTACTGACATTGCTAGCAAAGACTGTCCAGTCTGATTTTGTTGCCTTCACTGATTGCCTAAATAACCTGAGTGGTACAAGGGGAGGAAATTACTGAGATTTCTCTTGATTTTAGTAGGATTAACATGTGAGAGGAATTTTGTATATAGCAGCAGAGAAGATTCTGAAAAAAAAAAATTAAATTTAAAAAAAATTACATTTAAAATTTAAAACTTGCTCTCAGGTTAGCTAGGAATTATTCACTGAAGCTAGAAAAGCACTCTGAACATGGGGTGTCAATTCCATTTGTTGTTGTATTAATGATCTGGATGACAAAACAGGAAATACAGATTAATTCTGTAGAGGCCATGCTGGAGGGAAGTATGCAAGAATTTCACCGAATGGGATCAGAATTCTAAGTAGTTTTGTTAGACTGATGAAGCAATCTGAAATCAATGAGATGGAATTTAATACACATGAGTGCAAGGTGCTACCTTCTGGAAAAAGAGACAAAATGCTCAAGTATGAGTTTTTAGACAACTGACTAGAGAGTGTTTCCAAAGAAAAGACTGGGGCTGCAGTAAACAAAAGCTGAGTGTGGGTTACAAAGTGACAAAACAAATCTGATGCCAGACAGAATTAAGAGGTATTATAAAGAACAAGAATTATTCATTCCACTCAGCATTTTCTGAACTTTTGCTACATTTTAATGCCACAGTTTTGAGACAAATTAGGAGATTATAGAGGACAGAAACAAGATAGAACAAAGGATTTGAATATTGGGAAAAAATAATAAAATATTATAATCTTAGATTATAATCTGAATTTAGAAATTATTGTAGATGAAGTAGTCATAGAGAATATGCTAAAACATCTTAAAAAACTCCCATCAGATTAAAAAAAAATAGGTAGTATCAGATGGATATTTTCATCCTGAATGTCTACAGTTTTTTATGGAGCTGTGAGCAATCCTAAATACAAAATAAAATATGGCAAGGCTAGAATTCAATACTTTTGACTTAATTATCTGAAAGCCTAGACATTCAGTGTAATCCAGGTGCTTTGAGTACTTCCTCAGTCAAAGCAAAGGCACAGTTCAATCCTCAATCAAAGCAAAGACAGCAGCCACTTTAAAATCACAATAAGCCCTCACAGGTTCTCATTTCTCTTATTTGATTATCATAGAGACTTGGTGACAAATCTAAATTTACACAGATCTGAAGGGTCAAAGACAAATGATTGTTGATTAATACACAACACCTACAGAAAGTAAATCGACTTTTAAGAGTTTGAAGATGCTAGATATGAGCAGAGAAAAAATTAATTTTGGACTAGAAATATAAATAGAGATCAAAAGTAAAAAAAGAAAAAACCCATCCATTAGTGACCTGAGTACTTACCAACAGAAATGTTTACTGGTTAGCAGCAAAACTTAAAAAAGGAGGAATTTAAAGAGGAAAAGAGGAATTTACTGAACATAAGGTGCATTTTTCTGTATGACCAAGATAATAAGCAGTTTTTAAAATAACTCAATGTGTCCTGTGGCCAAAATGTATAAGGCTGTTATACAAGACCTAAAGAGGTCATGGTTATATGAACATCTTTAATTAAATAAAATTGCAAAATAAATAATTTTAAAATAAATATGCCTATGTAAAATGTTGGATTTTTCATTCCTGATGATATAGGCAGGTATGTTTCATGCTGATTGGTAAAAGACATTTTTCAGAAGAGGCAGAGAAATGTGATTTTTTTATAAAATGAACATGAATTAACTTCACTGCTTCTCCTTGAACTGTGTTCCTTGCACTGAAACTCTGCACAGCTTTGATTAAAGAGGTAAGTGCTTCTGAAGGTCACCTTCATTAGAGTTACCCAGAGCAATATCAGGTCTTGATGTTTACTTAAGGCAGTGGCTTTCTGCTCCTTATTCTGTCAATAGAAAACTAATAACTTCCTCTCTGCTGTGGTTCAGGTTTGGTGCCCTCTATGAGACTCTCCAAAACCACACACCACTGTCTCTTGCATCCCTTTACCTCCTGCTTTCTGCTGCAGTGGGATGGAGTTGGGAACTAGAGACACAAAAGGCAAAGGTTACAGGGTGAGATAAAAGCAATTTACTAGAAACAGAAATGAGATGGGAAAATTAACAACAATACTAATGACAGAGGGCATAAGAAAAGAAACAAATTCCCTGGGGAAAAACAAAACAAAACAAAAACAACCAGTAATAAACAATACTGGTCAGCTACTTCCACCGTGGTTTTTTACCCCCAGAAGAGACTCCCCTAGCAATGATCTGAGCTTGTACAGAATAAATTCCATGTCTTAGCTATGCCCCTCCTAGCTACTGCAAAAAAAAAATTACCCTTGTCCTGTCTAGAACCAGGACACTCTCAGACTGAACCTTAAGATTATCCTTGGTGTTACACACTAAATGCAAGGCATGGAAGAACAGTGTATTCACTCATGTAGTTGTAGAATTGAATTTAGTGAATTGACTGTCTCCTTCATTGCAGACACTCTGTCACGGGAAGTCTGAGCTTATTTATCTAGGTGATACAATTGGTCACATTTCGGATAGCAAATTAAATTTCCAAAAGCTAAACCAAAAGTGTGTATCATGCTTCAGGGAAGTGTGTTAGCAATAACTGAAGACAGAAATTCTTTGATTAATACTAATATATGATATGATTAATAGATTAGTAGACCAGCAATGTTCTATATCATTATTAAGTCCTCCATTAAAAATCAGCTGTAGAGTTGATACATCGCCCATTGATCAGAGCAGGAGCAGTTTTCATCTTGCAGCAATTACTTCATTTTACTTTACTCTGTCAACCATTTAGGGAATTCTAAACTGCCTATGTGGTCAATATAAAAATAAATAAGGCAAAAGAAAAATAAAGTTGAATATTCTTTCTTTAAAATAGTGGGAATACTCAGAATGTCCTCAGTGAGGTATCATGTTCACAGTTTTTTCCTGATAAGATATTTTTGCAAGAGGTTTTTTGTGCCTGACACATCTCCTTTACTCTGTACTCTTCTATGTTTCACTGTCATGTATTTTGTGTTCCAACCCTCTCAAAGGGTCTCAAAATAAAACATAACTTTAAGACAAAAAATTACCCTTCTGAACTTTTGTAGAAAATGTTTTAAGGTGTGTAGATGCACTTGGAATGTGCAAAGAAAACTTGCTAAAGTAAATATTCTGTCTTTACATGCAGATGTGTGGAACAACTACCTAACATAATAGAGACGTAGCAGTTTATGCACTAAATGCTATTACTGAATATCATTTGCCTCTATTGACACATCCTCATTACTCTCCACAGAATAGAGTATCCTTCCTAGTCTGTGTAGAGAGCAGAGAACAAAGGAGACGATAATGACCTGACACCCAGGTACCCAGAAATTCATCCAAAATTAATCTGCCATTCCTGTAAAAGCTGTTTGTTCAAGGGCTGCTTGGCACCACTTAGAAAAGCTCTATGAATGTGCTACTGAGACACCTGCATTAACAGTTTAAATATTAACCAACTCCTATTTACTTTTGTTGTCTCCTTCGTCACAGTGGAAACAAAGCAGCATGTGGTGTGCATACATCTGTGTGTTAAAGTTCAAGCTATACCTCAGGAAATGAAAAAAGCATTCACCTTCACAAAACAGGTAGAAGCACGGCAGAGATTTGTAGAGGATGGGATTGGTTACCTTGGAAACAGGTTTGAATTCTTTCATCAAACAACAAAATGCTCAGTGTTGACCTATTTCCTACTGCTGTGCGGATTTAAGGTGGAACCATATATGCAAAGTTTATAGAAAAAGGTCTTCCTATCAACACTGAATCTTTATTTAATGAGCAAATGCATTACTTTGTTTCCCCTATAAGCCTTTCATGTGAGCAAAATAGTTGAGAAAAGAAAAAGGGAAGAAGGATGCCATCATCTCCTCAACAAAAATTTGTTTCCAATGTATATGAAGTAGTTATGAATACTAAAAATGTTTCGGTCAATATATTATCGTCTTTCAAATAACTACTTAATTAATATAGGCAAAAAAAATGTTTATGGAGACAGTCACTCCCTGTCCCGTTACAGAACTTTAAACTACAGACAGAGTTCCTGAGACAAGTGCAGATGTTTAGCTTCATTTTGTCTTCTACCATCTCAGCTTCAAGGGTTTGTTTTAATTTTCTGAGAACTGACATTTTACACGGCATTTTTTCATGAAGCCTAGTACAACTGGCAGTCAGATGTGTGAAGACCTTGAATGCAGTGCATTAACAGCAGAAAGGTAACTGTCACTAAATCAATCTACCTTTCTCATTATATTCTATTAAACTTCAGGATATAGGAAAATGGAAAAAGGATCATTATTGCATGGTTGACAAACACACAAATACAGGTGGAGAGCATGTGTACAGCATCATGTGGTACTAATTTAGGGAACCTCCTAGATAGTGTGGATGTCTAAATAATACAATGCAATGCAGCATCACACAGGGACACAACATCGAATCCCAGAAGCAGTCAGATTGCCTGCCTGGTGAGTATATCAATTATCTGGTCCAAACTGTTTTGGGTGTATTTATGCTGTATTCCTTGGCATCACCGAAAGCCCAAGCTTTCCAAGCAAGGCAAGGAACAGAAAGAAAGCAAGGCAAAAGAACTCACCAAATTAAATTCAACTGGACCTGTTGAGTGAAGGAAATAATTGAAAACTGTATAGTTACTTCATATCATCATATCTAATGACAACATAATCTTAAGAGTCATTGTTAAGCTCATTGTATATATCATATTTTCTGAAGCCATACATATTCTAGTAATTTTCAAGGAGAACAGATAGATTTGTACAATTGTGGTGGGGTATGTTTCTTGATAGGAAATATACTAAAGATTATATTTTTGCACATACTCTTTAAAAATATCATAAACATCAGCATTTCCTTGTAAATACTTGCTCTTGAGATTGTGATATTACATGCATTTTTTTAAAAAGGGGATATTTTTGGCTGTCAAGGTATAGGTCTGAAAACATTTAAAATCCAAAAAATGGTATTTCTGAAGCCTAGGCTATGGAAACAGAACAAAACAAAATTGAGTCCTTTGCAAGCCACACAATCCCTTTCATCAAAAAGTGTCTCAAGTTTTAAGAGAGAACATTTTCTCTCTGATATTTCACTCTGATATTTTGCACCAACCTTTTTCCCCTCTTGCCTTCAGATCTTACTCAGGTAAGAATATTCTTTTGGAGGTATAAAGATTCTCAGACAGACTAATTTGTTTTTTCCAGTTTGGCCACAGAATCAGAACTTTTCCAGCCCAGCGATGTATCCAGCTGCAAATCCAATAGGATGTTCTCCCTATCTATCTGTGTACAGGGACCTACCTGTCTTTAAAACACTGGGCACATATCTAGCAGAGCACAGCTTAAAGTTATTATCAGAACATTTATTTCTTTCAGTCCTTCTTCAGTGTGTTCAGTGTGGGTTCAGACCAGACAATTATTGACACTCTTACAAAAGGGTTTGAAAACCCGTCATAAAAATCATTCATATGGATAAAGTGTCAACAATTAGGCTGTAATCTCTTCGCAGTTCATAATGTCCTAAAGTTCAATTGTCCACTTTTCCTGTTATATATTGACATACAAGCATAAGTACTATATTTTAGAGCCCTCATCCTCATATGCTTCTATTAGTCTAATTAAATCTGTCTCACTTAAGATTAACACTTTCTTTCCTAGAACATTTTGATGTATGAATTTTATGTAAATTAGAATTTTTTTCATGCTTCTGAGCCCATTCTTCCCTGGACTTTTTTTTTTTCCCCTCATAGCTCAGTACAGACCAGCAACATCAAAAATCATACTGATATGTATCAGGTAAAAGTGACAGCGCACATATGAAAAGCAGAGTTACTTAAGCCGAAGGGATGAAACCAAATTATTTCTTCAATTCTAAATAGTGAAAAATGGTGTTCCACTGCTAATTTTCCAAGTACTCCTTTAACAGTCATACATATTTAAAAATAACAATTAAGCATGCTGGATGCATTCCTTGCATCATTCAGATCACACTCTTTCACAACAGTGAGGTATAGCCAAAAAAATTGAACAGTACTGACGCTGATCTACAAACGACCTAAGAAGCCTGTGGAAGGAACATGGCTACATCCTTTTGGTTACCCTGAAAAATAACATGCTGGCTGCAGTTTTACTAGATTAAAACTCAGTGTCTCTCTCTTTAATGTGTGTAAGACACCAAATGTTTGGATGTGCTTTGCTCAACACACTCTCCATTGTTTGTTGTGTTACTAGCTTATAATACATTTGCTAGCTGACCACTAAGTTACAGACACATGATTATGTATCGTGGTCAAATAACTGAATATTCACTGCTGCTGTAATGAATTAATACACAGAGAAAGGGAATAAATGGAGAAAGAAACAGGCTCAGCTCCACTGTATTTTATCTTTCTTTTTCACCTCCACAGTTTTACATGTCGGGAGGCATATATTTTAACTTCTTTTTTTCTGTGAACACTACATTCTTCCTTATAATTTTCCTGGAATTCATCTACACCTTGACTTATTATTGAGCTTCATTCCATGGACGTCTAAAGTTCTGGTCGTGGCATCAAGGACGTTGCCAGTCCAGGAAACTTGGCCAGTCCTGGCATTGCCCCGGCTGAACAGAAAAACTCTTGTGGCTTCTAAATACGACAGCTTTCTCTGGCTTAAAATTGTCCCTGGCCTACAGGCTGAGCAGCACTGCCCTTTTGCATCATGGTGAGAAAAAGGTGCATAAATGCACAAAGTGTGCACGGTTTGTCAGACATCTATGGGGACATGGGAGTTTCACAAAGTGGGGAGTGTCTGGAATAAGAACAGGCAGTGCTGCTGCCCTGATGAAAGCCCATCAGAACAACTTCATTTCTTAATTCTCTTTCTTCAAAAGAGTGATTCTTATTATGTTTTTCCTATCCTCCTTAAGTACAGTTCTCCCTATTCTCACTCTTAACGCACATGTCACCCCCCACTCTCATTCTTTAGACATTTAATCTGAACCTCTTATTTTGCAGTCAGGTTTTTTTCTTCTTCATTATATAGCCATCTTCTCAAAAGCCAGAGCCCAAATAAACAATCTTCATCCACCAAATATCCTGCTTTACACTTTTATGTGAACAGAAACTAATCAGAAAAAAAAAAACCAAAAAAAACAAAAAAAACCACAACAAAATAATCACCTGATATAACAGCAAAGATTTAATCTCAATTTTTTCATGTCTTTTGATTCCCCTCACCCCACCCCCATTTGCCCCCTGCTTTAGATGCTAAACAGAATCAGAGGACATTCCCAGCAGACTTCATTGCTTAGGCTCAGAAGCTAATGACATACTTCATGGTAAGGTACACACAGGTTCTTTACAGAAATGAAAAGAATCTCTTCTTTAATTTCCTTAGCTTCCTGAAGTTTCTTTATGAATGCAGAATTCAATTAAAAATAATGGATCATGAAATGGCAATCAGTAGAAATGCTAAAAATGCTGATTAAATGCTAATTATTAAATAAGTAATATTACAAGCATTCATATTTTTCAGGCACTCAGTTAAGAAGGATTGGTTGATTCCTTCCTTGATGGCCTTAGTCATAGCTGAAAAACTAAAAGCAAAATATATATAAGACCTGATTTTTCAGTGTGAAGGACTTCAGCTCTCTCCAGTTTTTTTGCGTGTATGGAACTAGCCATGACTGTGAAAAAGGAAAAATAAAAAAAAGGAGAGCAACCAATGTAATGAATCAATAGTTTTCAATTAAGTCAACCTAGGAAAGTGCAACAATGCCTTCAGCATAAACAAAGAACTCCAAAAACCAATACAATAAAAAATGAAGCTTATGAAATCTGTATTGAATGATTGACTTAATAATGCTGAAAAGTGAATCCAAACATTTCTGTTATTAATTCTTCCCGTTCCAGGATTCTCATGCAGAATGTACTGAGTTTGTTCTTCTGTAGAAATATTACCACAAGCAGAAAAAAACCTAGACATATTCAAATATCAAAATAGTTACTTTATCATGACATTCAATCCTTATGACTTTTACTGCTAGAAAATTATTCTTTTTTTGCAAAATTGAAATCAAGACCTTAGTCCAAGTCAGTCCAAGTCTAGAAGAGATAAGTGTTGACTCTGCTTGACTATTAAAAAGGTGAATAAGCATAGAAAATCCAGAAGCATATTGTACACATAATAGAATAAGGTAATCATTTGAGTCTTCTACTAAACAAGAATCAGTCTACATTTTAATTTACCTTGACAGGCCTTGCAGCTTGTAAAACTTAATTTTTATTCATTTTCTCCAACATCTTTATTAAATAAATCTCTAAAGTGGTTTCAATATACTGTATATTTGTGAGAATTTATGCTGCACACCAGGAGACTTCTGCCTTTACAAAGGCAAAAATCATTCCTCTGTATAGGACAATGGCCTAGAGAAGACAGTGTCCAGCTGTCCTCACTTTGCACACCTCATGGAAATATAACTTGCACTAAGCTACATACTATTTAACACAAGCATCACCTTCCAGCAACTCATGGGATGAACACTAGTACTTGAAACTGTTCCTTCAGAGCAGTGGGGTTTATTATTGCCCAGGCAGAAGAGCTGACAATGTTCCTCCAGCAGGGAGTTGCCCATACAAGTGAGATAGCTGTGTTTTTCCAAGCCATTCCTGCACTTGTGGGATAACACAGTTCTCTGTTTGGAGCTGAGTGTGCTTTGAAGGTGCCTACCAGCTGTCAGTGCTCAGGAAACAGTTTCATGGGGAAAGGACTGTCATTATCAGCTTCTGCTTTGCAGTATGAGTATACCAGATCAGTATTGAAATACTCCACTTTGGTCTTTTGTTGCATTGTTTTCAAGATAACCTCTGCAGTTAGAAAAGTACATTTCAGCAATTCATTATAAAAAAAACAAAACTGAAAAGCAAAAATCAGTGTCAGAATCTTTCCAGCAATACATATGTTCATGAGTGGGGTCTGGCAGACTCTAAGTGAAAACAGAACAATTTCAAGATTTGTTTAAATATATCTTCCAGATCTACTCTACGAAGTGCTCATAGGCTTCAGCATTCTTCTTCCTAGCAAAAACCTTCTTCCTTCCTCCTTTTCCCCTTCCCACAAAGTCTTTCACCAGTTAAGTGAGGAGGGGTTAAAACCCCTTCTTTGGAAGATGCTTCTCAAGAAGATGTTGGTGCTCTGGACTCAGGAGAAAAACTAACACTAACAAAAAGAGAGGATATGGAAGACAGCCAGAAAACAGTGAAAAATTCTTTTTAAAGTGATGCAGTAGAAACTAAGGAGGAAAATCAGCATGAGGGGATGTATGAATTAAATAAAGATCAATAAAAGAAACACTAAACAAAGACAAGTCTCCAGCAACCATTCCCCTGTGATTTTAGAGTGTGAGCCCGCCTGCTTCATCCCAGTCACAGTGGGTGCTCAAACTGCCTCATTCCACAGCTCTCACTCAGCTCTCTCTGATTAATGGCATTTTCTGCTTCCCACAGGTCCCTGCAATATCTCCCACAGATCTGTGATCCTCATTCTGCTGCAAGTACTGTGGCCCTCAGCAAGGGTTTCTGCCCTTCACCCACTGCAGAACCTGGCTTGAGGAAAACTCAGGATATCAGATTGCATCCCAGTTCCTCTCTAAAAAAACAAAACAAACAAACAAACAAACAAAAAACCTACAACAAAAAAAAAGAAAACACAAAATCTCCCAAAGAACAAAAAAGAAAAGAAAACAAAACAACAACAACAAAAACACCCCACCAAACCCCTAGTCTTCAGCATATCTACCTCTCTGGACAAACATCTTTGCTTCTCCTTGGCTGACTTAGAGGACCTATTTCTTTTTTCAGATGCCTTCTTTAAAAACTTCCTTTCTGTTTATTTGGGGTTTTGCCATCTTCTCCAAAAAGAAGACAGGGCCTCTGACCATTCACTTTCTCTGTGTGCACTCCCTGTTTGCTGCGTAGATCAGCATCACTTTTTGGAATCTTAAAGGGAATCACAGTTTTGTCACTCTCTTCCACAGTTCCCTTCTTCCTCCTGAGATACTTCAAATAAAGCTGACAGGACAGCTCTTATAAACTCTGAATAGATTTCCTTATATGACTTTTTTGGGAAAGAGAGAATAGAATTAGAATTAAAACAAATTCAGCTTTCGCTCGAAGCTTGCAGTTTAGATAGTCTCATAAAAACAGCTTGTAACATGTCGCCCTGAGTTTTAGCCTTCTGATGTTTTAATTTTTGTGATAAAGTTTCTCACAAAGTTTTTCTGTAAACATGCAGATGTTTTTCTAACTGTCCTTTTGTTTTTCATTCCTTTCTCCTGGGAGGTGAAAGGTTTGATGGACCTTTTCATTGACCAGTGTGGTTGGAGAAGTAGTGACCTCTTTCTCCAATCCACGGCCGTTCCCAAAACTCCATATAATACGTGAATCAAAATAAAGTTTCTTCTTCTTTGCCTTTTCCCATGCTGAAGTTTGCTGTGTCTCTGTGATTTATGTCGCACTCTATTGTGATAGTAACATACCCCAAACTTCTTGAAAATATGAGTCCTGAGAGTTCCCTCTTTTGGGAAAGCAAATTGAAGACACCTAATTAACTATATAAAGTTTAAAACCTTAACTTAAATTTGAGAAAAATATTAGGTTTTGGATTTTTAATAGCCTACTTGATTGGAAGACTGGTTTGCTATGGTAGACATTATGAAAAGCCCTTTAACAACCTCAGATAAACGCAGACTTTCCCTCTAGCCACCATACCCTTGCTTTTGTTTATATTTCTAAGCTGTGACTGCAGTAACGAACTCAGTAGAGTTTCCATGGAGACTGGAAAGTCATTTTAAACACCCATGACTTTCAGAATATAAATCTCTCTGAACTGATATTGTATGAGTTGCTAGAGGCAACATCTCCTAATCATTCTTAGTTACTTCTCTATATTTTGTAATCTACTCACTCAAATATGCATAGACAACAAAACTCTGAGATTGTAAAAATGGAATAAACATTTGTATTTTAATGAGCTACCAGTATTGATTTTCCTTGATCTGTGAAAGAAATGTCTTTAAATCTGGTTAGAATTATAACTTTAACTTCTATGCAAAGAATTGAGCATTTGTAGTTTAAAAGCTCAGAAAATATGTAGATTAAAAAGGATGTACTATATAAAGAGAGAGGCTAAAATGGCTAATTTCAATTTATGCATGTAAAAATATAATGTAAAAGTTATATTATATATATATATATAAGTTATATAAATGTAATGAGTAAAATACATATTATTTCTCTCAACTTTACCTCAGCTTACATAAACAATTTTAATCTATGTATTTATTTTTCTTTTTAATTGCAGGTACAGGTTTCTTGCCATTGAGCTTAATGGTGTGTTTGCTGATTCTCTCCAAGCGAGCAAAACCAAAAGGACTGATACTAAATATTACATCAAAGGAGGGTTTGCATTGCTGTCCGTTCTGGTTGGTTCATATTTTGTTCTCTCCCTTTCTCCCAGAGGCCGTAACACTCAGCTCTGCTATACTGAAAGGACTAATGCTAAATATTACATCAAAGGAAGGTTTGCATTCCCGTCCATTCTGCCTGGCTCACATTTTGTTCTCTCCCTTTCTCCCAGAGGCTGTAACAGTCAGGTCTGCTACTTCTTTGCTTTTAAAGAGCGAGCTGTAATACACAGGCTCCTCTCACTGACCAGCAAAAGAAACTGCTAGAGCCTTTCTCAGTTCTTTCTTCAGAATTGTTTGGAAGCAGAATTTACTTCACGCTTTTCCTTTACTTTTGCTTTCTTTAGTACACTTTGTCTCTGCTAATGTACACACACATCTAGTATGTAAGAACTTAATGTGTTCAGTTAATATGGATTTGTTACAGAGCTTTTCCTTTCAGGAACAATAGGAAAAAACAACCACCTCATGACAGATGAGGTGGTGACAGATGCTAATTTTCTTGCTTAATGTACATGTTCATGCTTTAAGATTTTAGCTTTTATATTTTTCAGATCCTGTACTGCATTAGTGTATAACTCTGGACTCCATATAGAGTGTTAGTAAGATCTCTTCACATTTGGACAGACAAAACAATCCTTGTAGGCCTGAGAACCAAGGAAACACTCTGCCTCAGGCCCCAAAAAATATAAACATAAGTGAATTGGGGTGGGGGGAGCAAAGTGGGGTTATATGACTTCATTAGCTGAAGTTGTATTGGAGAATTAACCCCTGGTATGAAAATAGATCAAACTTATCTCTGTCTGAAAAACTCATGGACATTGTCCCATTTTGAGTGTAGCCCCTTGGGTAGGCTTTGTCTGCCCTTAATGTACCTGAAGGTCCTTCACTAAATATATCTGCTTTTATCTTTTTTGATCTTTGTTTGGCCTCTGTCTCTAGGTAAGCCTATTCCAGGCATTATCTAAATGGCCCATTTTAAAAAACAAAACTAGGAATATTATGCAGATACAGAAAAACTGAAGATGTCATGCAGATTTATCTGCCAAACTGGGCCTGAAATCAGTTTTGTCAGTATTATGGTTTTCCAAGGGAGCTGTTCCATATGGATTGCATTTTAATTGATGTAACATTTTCTTTTCACTAGCTGTGTACAAAGCACTATAAATAGAGATGCATCCTATGAGTGGGAGAAGGCAATTGAAGATAAAAAACATTGATTTATTTTTCTCCTTGGAGTTATTTATGATGTGAACTTATGGCAGAGCATGTTTGCTACAAGTAGAGGGAAGTGAAGAGCTTAGGAAAGCCTTCCCTGCTGTGAACATTGGACAGGTACAACTTTTCTTGTGTTTTCATGTGGGAATCAACTTTTAGTTTGATTTTTTAAAATCCCAATGGTATCAAGAAAGAAGAAAGGATAAAGTTACTACTGTCCTTGGTAGAGTTAAAACTAATCTGCTGTGCAGCAGTATCTGCTTTTCCACACTTTCCTTGCTCTTTCCCAGAGTTGTGCACAGACCAATGCCTTCTACTTCTCTCTCCCCAATTTAAATAAAACCATATTCCCAATTCCAATAAAACTATAGTTGTCAGTCTCCTGCTAAACAATGATGTTGAGAATAAACACTTCACACATGATTAAATACTTCACACAGCTCACACTGAGCTGTCACTGCCTGACCCTTTGCGATGGTCAGTCCTAAATTGCTGAAGCAACATGTGCTGGGTCTAATCTCGGGGACAACTGCATAACTTTGCAAGAATAATTTGTATGCAGAACTGAGAACTGCACCGTGATAACCAAGTATGGGTGAGGCAATTTAATTTATGTATTGGAAACTGTTATCCCAGGCTCTCCCTGGGACATTTCAGCTTGGTCACAGGTTTCTGTGGTGCTGCATTATTTGCTGAAGGAAACTGCAACATATTCCGCCACTGAGGTGGTCCTCAGTTAATTGGTGGCCAGCACAGAGAAGGATTAAAGCAGGAAGACAGTCCCTGCTCCGGTCCCTGTTGGGAGTTTTAATACCAGTTTGTGACCTTGAAGGTGCAGTTTTTATTGCCTGTTCTCACAATACCTGGATAAATTCAGTACTGTTAAAGTATTCTGCTAAAGCATATTTAATAAACATCTAATATCTGGTCCAAATAGCAGGTAGGTTTTTTCATCCTACCTAAAGAGACTGCAATGCCTCTTGTATTGTGGAAAATAAGAGCAAGTACAGGTAAAAGTAGAAACTTTAATTTGGAATGAAAATATTTTTTCCCCTTTATTTTCCTGATTTTATAATGACTTTATATTAATAAATCTACGAAATCAGAAATGTTTATTTGTCTTTAACATGCTGTCACCTGACACTAAGAGGACAGACAAGTTCTTTTAGGGATCTTTGGTAGAATGATAATGGTAGTAAACTGTAGTTACAATTAAGGCTTTATTTTCTTAATATTTACTTAATTAAGAATTTTATGGTTTGCATAACACAGCACAGAGTTATGCTGTGTAAAAAATGAGATTAGGAAAAAAATCAACTTAAAAAGAATGCTGAAAATTGTCATTATTAAGCATTCACTACATGAATGCCTTGGTTTAATGATCAAGGCCTTGCAATGTTCTGATGAAAAACAACCTAAATCACCTAACCAGCATTTGGATATGCTTTGAAAATAACCACTACCAGCAGGTTACATTGCTTTGTTACTTTGCAGTTTCCGTTTCAATACAAGAACATTAATGGCAGTTTTTGACGAGAGGGATGGATTTCAATAAAACTTGTTGTGCTCCCCCACATACAGGCTGTATCTCACACAGCTTAAGTACTTGCACAAATGCCAAGACTTGACAGTCAAAACAGGGCATCTTGAAATCATGTGCGAGGACAGGAGGGCACAGGGGAGGAGAGGTGAGAAAATTCATGAGGGAGAAGGTCTCAGTAAAACTTCATACTGCCCACAAAGCTGTATACTGCTTTACTACTGGCTCATACAGTCTGGTTTTTTTGAGATTTTGAACAAAAATCATCCAGGTTGCATGAATGAAAGTGCAGTCTTAATGCAACGAGATATCCCAGCCCGCAGAAGATATCTGCAAAACTGAAATCCCCAAAGAAACAGCTCCATCAGCAAATCTCAGGCTTTGACTGTGGTACAGGGATCATGATATTCTTCTGAAGAGTTACAAATTCAGAATACTAGAGTACTGAGAAAAGTGAATAGTCTGCAGCTTCAGATGAGAGTGAAAACTGTTCAGGGACATTACTAAGTCACTGATTGGACTCATGTTGTTGGCTGGCAGCAGAGTTTTCATTTGGGAATGCTGAGCAACTGTGTAACTCTGTCAACATACAGTTATAGGGAGATAAGAAGGGTGTATTAGTTACTGCTAAGCCAATAAAAATATTATTGCCACAATATTGTATTACTTTTATTACTAACAAAAACAAACTTTGTGATTTGATTATAATATACCAGGATTTGTTTCTTTTACTATTGGCAGTGAGTAACTATAAAACGGACAGATTTGTTAAATATTAGACTCAGTGTTTCGTATACCGTCTTTAGCATACTGTTATATTTTACCATCCCAAAGTTTGTTTATCTTTCTGATAAACTCCAGCAGCTCACCACTACCCTGACAGAGATATTATCCACTTTAACCTTTTGAAAAATAAAAGCATTATCATAGGAATAAACAGACAAAACGGAAAATCTCATTAAAAGTACCTTAGTATAATCTCATTATTGGATAGAAGTTCAGCCCAGCAGCATTCAGATACTTATCTGATCATCTGGTTTGCTTTTATTCAACTCATTGGAACCCTCAGTGATCATATCTGAAGAAGAGCAGGATGTAGTACAGATTGGAAGACACCTCCTTTACTGAACACAGCTCTCTGAACAGCTGAGTATCTGCATTACCTCATCAACTGCACAATAAACCTCCACTGGGAAATTTCCAGTCCAACAAAGTAAGTTTATGGGGATAGTTAAGCCAAAGCTCTCTCTTGTCAGATGCAGGTAGGAGCAAGGCATAATTTGTTAGTGTGTAATGTTTTCCCAGATAAACAATTCTGGCCATTTTGTATCAGATAGACCTCCACATTTCTGTGACTGAGGAGAAGAGTCTTAGGAAAGGAGTGATGCAGCCTTCTTACTACAGACCAGGTATAAAAAGAAGAGAATAAATCAATCCCCAGAACTTCAGCCCTTATCTGCAGGGGTGTTAGCTACAGAGAAAGGTGCAGTCACACCCACTTTAGAAGTTGCAGCCACACTCATGATGTACCTGCCAGTCTGCAGCTGGTGCTAACAAGGAGGCTGCAATGTGGTGGTAATAGCTCATGTGGCTAACAGGAGCTAATAATAATAATAATAGCTCATATTATGTCCAACAGCTGCCCTAATCAACCAGCATGCCAGCTGATACAGATAGATAGATAGATAGATAGATATAAAGCTATTTATGCCAATTAGGTCCAGTGGAAGTCAAGAGTGACCTAATCCTGAAGCATGTTGTTGAGACAAGCTTCACTGAGGAGCTCCACTCACCAGTTGGTGACTGAGTAGGACCTGGGTGTGTCATTGCTGTCAGTGACTTACTGACTGTACTGCCTGAGCTCACATTAGAGGGAAAAGAATGACACAGTACACCCTGACGGAACTCTGTCAGTATTTACTCCTCTTTCTTATTAGACTTCCCACTGGCAGCAGGGTTTGATGTAGCTGAGGACAGCTGAATGCACAACCTCATACTAGGTGGCTGCTTAGAATCTAAGAAAATGCCACATCTACAGTGAAGGAGATTCAAGGGAGTGGTGTAAAATCTCCTACAGAAGCCCTTAGTCCCACAGAAAAATGAATGAAAGGAGCAAGCATGAGTAAGAGCCAGTAGGACCAAGGACCACGTAGAAAAAATTTCTGTTCCACAAACGAGTTTCTTTCTATGGTTTAAGGGCATAAAGATAGGAAAGAATGAAAAATGCCATAAAAAAGTACCCTGTGTCGTTCCTGATTAATTGTTATAATGCATGAATTCGTTTTTGGACATTAAACCCACAGAAAACATTTTCTCATGAGGTTTGTACTTTTAAATCAGAGGTTTACTATTTTCAAGACACAAACCGCTTTGATAAGGATTTGAAGAAATTCCTATTTGTAATGTGCATATTTAAATTCAGGGATCAATAGGAAGAAAAATATAAGTATCTTTATCAAAGCAAGTCGTTCAGCCTAGAGTGATGCTTAATCCTAACACTAAATGATTTCAAGAAAAGCCTTTAGAAAAACAGGTATATGTTTGTCCTTTTTCATGGAGAGTTTTGCTAAAGCCATGCATTGGCAATGTCAGTCATAAGAGAGGGTAGTACTTTATGGCAGGTACAAAACTTTGAGCCAGCAGTGCCCTGGCAGCCAGGAGGGCCAAGCGTGTCCTGGGGCATCAGGGACAGCATGGCCAGCTGGGCAAGGGAGGGGATTGTCCTGCTCTGCTCTGTGCTGGGGCAGCCTCACCTCCAGTGCTGGGAGCCACAATATAAAACAGATATCAAGCTATTAGAGAACATCTAAAGGAGGAACCAGAGGATGGTGAAAGTCTGGAACTGAAGCCATATGAAGAGTGGCTGAGGTCACTTGGTCTGTTCAGCCTGGAGGAGACTGAGGGGACACCTTGCTGTGGTCTTCAAAATCTTCATAAGGGGAAGCAGAGGGGCAGACACTGATCTCTTCACCACTGCCACCAGTAACAGGGCCTGAGGA
The DNA here is from genome assembly GCA_013396995.1 of Dicaeum eximium. Classification (NCBI taxonomy): domain Eukaryota; kingdom Metazoa; phylum Chordata; class Aves; order Passeriformes; family Dicaeidae; genus Dicaeum; species Dicaeum eximium. The sequence continues at coordinate 103,138 of VWZP01005854.1, read as the reverse complement.
AACCATGAAACTTAGGGGAAGTTTAGTTTATCAGGAACAGGTTCTTCACACAGAGGGTGGCTGGGCTTTGGAACAGGATCCCTGGGGAAGTGGTCATGGCACCAAGCCTGACAGAATTTAAGTGTGTGGACAATGCTGTCAGGCATAGGGTTTTATTCTTGGAGTGTCCTGCACAGGGCCAGGATTTGGACTTGATGATCCTGAAGGTCTCTTCCAACTCAACATATTCTATGAATTCTATGACTTCATGAAATTATTTGGATGACATAATGTTTTTTGTTGGTCTGTCATGAGTGATCTTCTGAAAATTATAGAACCATAAAATACCCCAAATTATCTATTTGCAAGATTTTCTCTTCTTTCCATATTAAATACACACTTCTTTTCTCTTCTAGGAAAACTCAGTTGCAGTATATGTTACTCATCAAATATCCAGAGCTATGCCCTGCCCTTCAGTTTGAAATGTGGGAATACTTTTTTTTATATGTTGGGAGAAACATTGTGGAAGACATTGGAGTGGGTCTTAAAACTGGAATGTATTAGGCAGTTTGAGCTAGCACCAATTTAGCATTTGTGAAACAAAGTTTGATGACAGACTTCTGAGGGAAAAGACAAGGTGTCACCTCAGAGAACTGTTTCATGCATGCAATTTCCTACAAAAGGAATTCTGTAACAGACCATGGGTGATAAATGGCTAAGCAAACTGGTCTGGAATACAAGTTTTAAAACATATTTGTTCCACCAAGAATAACCTTTTCACAATTATTAAAAAAATATTTTTAACTTAGAAAATTTCTTTTTCAGAAAAAGACATCCAGTTTGCCACTGGTGTTTATTCTTCTTAAAGTACAAGTGAAGATAAAAAGGGAAAAGAATTTTAGAGTTATTTTGTGCATAACAAAAGTACATTTTAAATAGTAAGCATTAAAAAAGAAAATGGTAAATTTCATGTAACTGCAACTACTATCAGTACTTCCAATTGCAAAACGCATTTTTGTTTCTTATATTTAAGTCCATAAATAACACCATTTCTCTTTCTCCTTATCCATTGTGCAGAAGACAGACTTAGAAAGAAATGAAAGGATAATATCAAAGTGTGATAAATTTCACTCCTTTTCCCACAGCATATAATTTGTGTGTCTTTTGTTTTAAGTAGGAGAATGACATTAAATTATCCACCACCATGCATCTCCTTGCTCCTCAGCGGCTGAAAACTATGAATATGTCAAAAGAAACTGAAGGGAATCTGTTTAAATATACGTTGATATCAAGTACAAGTTGTTTCATATATATATATATGTGTGTGTGTATGTGTGTGTGTGTGTATAATACAGTATAACTTGTATACAAATTTAACATCAGTCTGCTCCATCCGAGTATTTTTCCAGCTGGCTCTCAGCTGTGTGTCTGTGCTGAGGTTGCTGCCAGCCCCACGGCAGACACTGAGCCTGTGCCCAGGTCACTCAGCAGTGGGCACAGTGCCGCTGTGTCCCGGCGGTGTCCCCAGGGACAGGGCTCCCGAGGCCGTGCGTGGCACTGACACACACGCATGTGGCTGCCCTCCATGCAGCAGGAACCCATCAGCTGCTGCATGACAGCTCATGTGCTTTGGCAAAGAGAGATGGAGGCTAAATTTGCCCAGAGGCACTTTCCAGATTTGTTCCCTGGTATTTAGCAGATAATGGATTTCTCTTATATGATAGAACTAGGTTCAGCATTGAGAGGCAAAAGACAAGTAGCGTGTCTGTATACAAAACTTGTGTTAAGTATGAATATTAGACAATAAAATTTTAGATGTGGAAGCAAGAAGGCATGAAGATATGCCCTTTAGAAATGTGTGCAGCACTGCTGACATTAACTTAATAGCTTAGTTTGTTTTGAGGATTTTTTTACATTTGTCCATAACATGCTAACGTCCTTGCCAGTTTGGTTTTTTCTTTTCCCTCAATGTATATTAAAAATCATATCTCCCATTACAAGACATAACAGAATACCCAAATGCCCAATTTCTAGTGCACTGTAGCTGTAGCTGCCAACTTTTAGTTCAGTTGAGGTGTTGAATGGACAGAAAAAGTTCAAAGAAATGGAAGAATTTTTTCCACTATGTGGTTGCAGAATGACAACTACTACTGACATATCTAGTAAATCCAGTAGCCAAATGCCTTGTGAAAGAGAAAACTTACATATTTTTCATGCCTTCATTCTCAGTGTTGTCTTGAATTGATAGTAGCATAGACTCATTTTAAGGTTCTACTTTAAAACCAACTAAAATGATACCCTGAATACTTTATCAAGATATGTGCATCACAAGAACATCCAGGCCCACACTCCCCATATATTTCTAGTAATGGCTAAAGTAATATTGCACAGCTCAGGATGTGCTATGGTGTTATTTTATGGCATTCCTATAGTCTTTGCCTAGACCTAATTCCCAATAACTACCTCCCACGTGTTATGGGCAAAGCTAAAGAATGCAAAATCTGTATTTAATTCTGGTTTTAATTTGAAATTAAATTAGTTTTCATTCTGTTCTGAGTATATTGGTTATTACTAAATTCTGCAAATAATTTCTGTCTAAATACAGAAGTAAACAGAGTGTGATAAATTTCTTAAAATCACAAATTGTGTGCTGGGAACTGAGGCTCTGTCACCTCGTGAAATAGTATCTTCTGGCAGTTGATTTCTTCTCAAAGATCATGAGCTTGAGCAGTCTGCAGCAGGGGAGAAGGGGACAGTTAAAATGACACCTTAGAAAAAGCAAAGAAAAGGAAAGAGAAATACCTTTCATGGAAGACCCTCTGAATTCCTTAAGAATACATGTAATCATAATCTTTTCAACAGGGATATTGAAAAAACATCCATCATATAATTTTTCACAAATGCTATATTTTTCAAAGGATGAGTGTAATCAAAGTGTTTTCTAGCATACTTTCTTCCCTGCTCCCATAGACCTCAGCCAAAAATGCAGGAAAAACTGATTTCGTACACCTTGACAGGTTTACAAAACACAGATCATCAATAGCTCAAAGGCTGTTAGACTCCTTCAACTTTATGTGTTTCCTGAGGAAGCACCCCTGAATCTGAGATTTCAGCAATGTGAAAGTCTCAATTTTTGAATTCATGCACAAGGGAGCCTTCCACAGCAACATCTTCAGCAGTCACCAGACTGTGATAAAAATACTGCTGGACAAACATTTGTAGTTGGGACAACATTTTCAGGTGCTGAGGAGGAACTCAGAGTAAGTATAAAAAACTATATACCATGTGCTCTAAGCCCATTCATCCGTCAGACCTAGAGAAATTTCACATCTAGGATTTCAACTTGGAACACAAGACTTCAGCCTTTTAGATCATGTTTTAGATACCTGCTGTTTCTGACCTAGGTAAGATATTGCACTAGAAACACGGTGAGTATAAGGATATTTCAATTCCTTCCAAATCACTCACTAGATGTCTAGAAAAGAATTTTTAAAAAACAGGTTGAATTTCAATTCAGAGACATTTATTTCCCTGGAACTTCTATAGAACTCAGCATATTGAATTGGTACCAGTTGCAAAGACAGTACAAAGCTTTCACCCTCTCTACCATAAGGGACTACTGCCTTTGAGGACACAAATTACATGGACTGAAACACTAAGATGAAAAGGGGCATTGCACCTCCAAGTGAAATGTATAAAGGGAAAAGGCTAACATGTAGCCTTGAAATGTAGGCTAGAAATGTAGATGCTACAGATACTAGTATAAAACAGGAATTAATGCAAGCACTGTGATATTACAGCTGAACTAAAAATTAGTCATTGAGGTGGCATTGAGCCACTCTCAGCATTCACCTATTTCCCCTTCAAATTTAATTAGAAGGAATTTCTAAAGACAATAGACCCCACTAGGCCACTTTTCTGAAATGTGGATGCTGTCTTAAGAATTCAGCTAAATGGGAAGTTTTGGTTATTTTGGTTATACCCTTTTATTTCTTCAAAACTCAGGCCAGCAGAAAATGATGCCCTACAACTGATTCCTGTTTAAAAGAATCCATTCCTAAAATCTTCATCTTTTTAGGATGGCATGACCAAAGTGCATCAAGCTATTTCAAGGTACACATCTTGCAGCATTAGCTGCATTGCTGGAAGAAAAAGCTTCTTAGTAAAGGCAGCTTCAGACCCTGGGGAAAGTTCCATAGGGAACTGCTGAATCAAAGCATGTTTGATTTGCTCTTTTTGCTAGCAGACTTTCAACACAAATCCATTCTCTCTGAATTCTTGGCTACGTATTACATATATAGGTGCTAATAGATTTAGATAAAATTATGGATACTGATTTTTTAAATGTAAAATATTAATAGTAACATTGCCTATAGAAATTTTCACAGTTGAGTAGATATATGCTGATTTAGATATGGCATCAGGGGGTACAACCATTATTTATCTATATCTGTAGTTAAAAAGCAGAAATGTCAGTCCTATTTCAGGCTGCAAAAAGTATCATTCCAACACACATTTTAAACCAAAGTCCTTTATCCAAACCTAAAAGGTACCTGTAGATGCATTGTCCTGACTGCAGTGCAGTTTCTAGATCAACTCTTGAAGCTGATGTGATGTGATTTGAACTTGGATTTGACCTCTTGTGCATGTACATGAAAAGGCACTACTGCTAAGGGAGACACATTTATCACAGAGAAAAGCACTTTCAGTCTCAAAAGGACTTAAAAGCCCCTTCTCTCTCCTCTTGTAGCTTTCAGAAAGACACAGATACCTGCACATACCCATGATTGCTTTTCTGCAGCATTGGTAATTGCCAGTTTTCTTTAACTTTTCTTATATTCAGAAGCAAGCTGTGCACTTACTATCAAAATTGAAGCCAGGGATGATCAAAATTAATTATGAGCTGTGAGATGGGAGTAATGAAAAAAAGGAAGAACAGCAGAACAGCAACTGGGCTTATGACATTAAAAATACAAATAACAGGAAAATCTATGTCTCATCCTGACAAGTAAGGCACTCAGCATATCTGTCATTCCTTTCATCATGCAGATGACTTCTCAGTAGCTCTTGACACATAATACTGCAATCCTTTCTTTCTATCAAATTTCTATAAGAGCTGTCAACTCTTTGTAAAACTTGATTGAAAAATCATATTTCATAATGAATCTATTTAAGAACTCCATAGCTTTTAAATATTTCCTTGCTTCATTTTACAGTGACTTTTTTCTTTTAATTAGCATGAAGCCTAGTTACTTTTTACCAGGAGACAAAGAGTGCCAAACATAACAGATCTAGGAGACTGGAAAACAAACAGGTGGAAAAATTAATAATAAGTACTCATATTCATATTTACACTTGCTATTAAAGGAGTCTTTGTGTTAGAGGAAGAGAGATAATACATGGCATGCCATCTGGTTTGCCTGGAGATAGGACAATGAAATTTTCAGATCACAGCTGGTCCTAGACAAGACATTATCTACCCAGTGCTAGAACAGAATCAGCCCATGGACAATGAAAAGCAGGACAAAGCAAGAAAGTGCTTCATCTGGCAGGGCCGGGAAGCAGTGCCATTGGCAGTCACATCTGCAGGTTCAGCTGGGAGATTGGTGTACTCCCTGATTCCCTGTTTTTGTTAAACTCTTGCAGCAGCATCTATGAATTAACACTTTCAGCTGCCTCCTATTAGGTAGGAGATTCTGTCTCATGCTGTTGGACAGAGCAGTAGTCACAAATGTGAAACAGCAAGTACTTACACTGTTTCCACCTTGTACAACATGAGCAAAACGTCCCTTTGTCATAACAACTCACAGGGAGCAAAGGTTCCTTCCTCTAGGAGTATCATACAGGGACTCCACTCAGATACATTCCATTGCCCAAAGGTAGTTATCCAATCTATACTACTCATGCAAAGTTATAGATTCTGTCAAAAATGGAAGGAGTTGCTCATAAGAGCAATTTGGTGTAGAGGCATATAGATAACTTGATGGAGAAATGATGGGACACAATCTGGAGTTGTCCCTTTCCCCTGGAGGACTGTAAACTACTACAAACCTGATGTTTATATGTGAAATGTTAGGCAAGCCAAGATCCCATTTCACTGCAGCAGAGTCAAGCTAATGTTTTCAGTTATTATTTTCAGTGATAAATGACCAATCTCATCTTATACAGATCAAGAAAAACTCCAGGTGTTGAGAGGGAAAGTGCTCCATGGGTTCCATGACAACTTTTACCACAATAATAAGTAGAAGAGTATGAAAGAGAGAAAATTCTTTTTCTTGGATGGTTTAATGCTGTGTAACAATTTCTGTTAGGAACAGGCATCACAGGATCACTACTTTTTAAGTGTGAAACATGCTTCTGACCTTGTCTGTCCTGAAAGAAGTACACACTAGAACATATCTTAAAATAAACTTTAAAAAGCCAAAGAAATATACTGAACAAATCACACAAACTCTGAACAAAATCCTCTTTCAAACACAATTGTCCCATGGGAACTACATGCAAGAGAGCATGTGGAGCACACATGACAAATGTTATTCATATCACTCAGAAAACTGCTGGAAGGGTCTTGGATATTAAAATAACTTAAAAAAGGAAAAAAAAAATCACTGAGGGAAACTCTGGGTTTCCATTTGTGTTAGCTTTACTTAGAAAGCTAAGTAAAGGATGCTGGATGCTGACTGACTCGTGTGATTAAAACTGTATCTCCATTTTTATGGAGACATCTGTACGTTCACATAACACCAGGTAATACGAATTCCAGCCATTCTAGGGTTTCTGCTATTCTGATAAAGTTCACTCATCTCAACATTCGATTCACAGGACTGACAGCACAATGTATATGCAGCTACAGATTAAAAAATTAAATTCAGAAATTACCGTCTAACATGGTATCACTTTTTTTTCCATAAAGTATGAGAACACTTTCTGGTATCTTAGCAGTTAGCCTGCACCTTAGCACATTTCTGATTTTAGTAATATCATTAATGTACATAAAATGAAATTACAGAAAACACAATGGTTACAATTAATTATATGCAAAACATTTTAAAATATTCATTGTCTTTCCTTACTAAAAAAAACCACCACCACCACATATTCAGGTATAGGACTGCTGGAGCATTTAACTGGAAGTTTTCCAAAACAATTTACATTGTCATAGCAGATAAGTGATATCACACATACTGTCTGAGTATTTATTTAAGTTCCAATTTTTACTTACCAGTCCTGTACCGCATTGAAAGAGTCTTCATTTGTGATGTCATACATTAAAATGAAGCCCATTGCACCCCGGTAGTAAGCTGTGGTAATTGTCCTGTACCTCTCCTGGCCTGCTGTGTCCTGAAACAACAACAAACAAAATTTTTACGTTGCACATAAATTGACAACCTTTTTCTTTTTTTTTTTCTTTTTTTTTTTTCTTTCTTTTATGGAAAGAAAACTCTGAAAAGAGTTATTGTGCAACTCTGTAATCCTGAGAATAAGTAGAATTAGGAGAACTCTGCACTGGATCATAACAGGAGGGATATATCAATTCTGTCCGTAACAGGAGGGACATATCAATTCTGTCACGAGGGGAGAGTGGGGAGAAGCAGAAAGGCACGGCCCCCTGTCAGCCCATACATCCTGAGTCATTAGTGATTCACTTTATTCACCCTGAGAGTTGGGTAAGAACTTTCTCTTCTGCTCCTGCCTTGTACCTTCCCAGTGTGACAGAAGTAAATATGGATAAAATGCTGGAATAAAATAGCATCCTTAGGACCTTCATTACAAGAACAGGATGGTTCCTGAAGCGAGGAAACATCTTGAACAAAAAGGCAATGTCTAATTGTTCTGTTCTCGTGATTTTTATCCACAGGTAGGTGCTCATGTCAACAAGCACCAATACAGCTTTTTGCTGACAAAAAAAAAATTTTAAAAAGACTTAATGGCAGTGCTCTTAAAACAAGGATGATATCTGGCAAAAGAAGAAGAAATTTGCTATCAGCAAGCTCAACCCAGTTTTCTCCCTAATCTTAATCTACTGTCTTTAATGCAAGAAATGTAGAAATGTGTTATCTCCTACTCCTTGCTTTCCCTATTTCCATTAAAAACTATTCAGGGTAGGAACTAGCTTTCAATCCATTTAATGCAATGTCTGGCATAGTGTTTAGTCAAGAAAAACGAATTCTGGCAGCAGATCTTATTAATGCTTTTATAAATACAATATAAATATTTCAAGATGTGCCAAGAGGATGGTACCAGACTCTTTTCAGTGGTGCCCAGTGACAGGACAAGGAGCAATGGCCATAAACTCAGCACAAAAAATTCCACCTCAGCTTGGTGAAGAACTTCTGTACATTGAGGGTGGCACTGGAGCAGGCTGTCCAGGGAAGTTGTGGAGTCTCCCTCTCTGGGTACAGATGATCAACACACACCTGGATGTGTTCCTGTGTCACCTGCTCTGCGTGACCCCTGCCTTTTGTCAGGCATTTGGACGACATGATCCCCAGGGGGTTTTTCCAACACTAGGTATTCCTTGATTCTGTGATACAACCATCTCTGTCTGCACTAAAATTGAGACAACAGCAACAACTGAAATACAGGAAATGCATAACTATTTCATGTTCCAGCATACCTATTTAATACTTTTAAGCCATTAATATTAATAGCATTACAGGAGACATATTTAAGTGCAACCCTGTGATTAACAGATCATTTGTGCATATTTAATTTTAACAAACTTTAAAAACTAATATAATTATTTTCAATTATTTTACTAGCTAGTAAATAGATTACTTTACTAAATAGATAAATCTATTTCATTTACCTTCCTACAAAGAAGACTAACAAGTAACAAACATATTTGGGATGTTTTCTGAAACAGTTTCTAGTCTAGATGACTCCCTTATGAACAAAAGAAAAATAGATTAGGTGGGCCTTCATTTCTGCATATATATCGTTCATTTCATAAACTAATAAAATAAGAAAAGGAGATTCTACATGCAACAGAAGACATTTTTGGATTAAAAAAAAAAATCCAAGGTCCTCACTGACACTAACAACATTAGGTAGAATATATGGGTCCTGTTCATCCTGGATGACAGTAGCTGCTGCTTTGATGTAGCTTCAGTGACTCCAGATGGAAAGCTAAAGTAGTAGTTAGACTTTAGCATGTCTCACATGAAGTTAGGTTACATCTTCATGGGAAAGGCCAGACAGACCTAAACTTTTTCTGCTTATGCTCTGAACCAGCTGAGCCTCTACCAGCTGTGGTCTGGAGCTTGGATAGCTGCTCCCAGGTTTTCTTGTGTTCCTAAATATTAACGTATTAATATGTGCATTAAGCCTGTGCATATTTCATTTATGAAAAAAGCTCTTTTTTTCACTTCTTTTTTTTTGTTGGTTTGGTGTTTGGGTTTGTGGGGGGTTTTGTTGTTGGTTTCATGTATTTGATTTGTTATTAGACAAAACATCTGGGAGGCACAGAAGCAAAATATGGCCCACAGCAAGCATTCAGCCTGTACAGGAGAGGATTTTCAAACAAATTTTATCAGTGTCTATCTGTTTGGTTTTTAGTTAGAGACATGCTTGATTAGTATGATTGACTGCATGACAAGCAGGAGGCTGCTCTTACTGAAGACAATTTTATTTTGCCCTGGGTGGTTTCCACTGAAGCCCACCTGCAGATAAGAGTGAAAAGCCCCAGCAATAAAGCCATTAGTCAAGGATGCTTTCTGTCCAAGACACCAACTATTTTCTGTTCAGTGTAAAGCCACGTAGGGTGGGCTTAGGAGCTCTTGATTATAAAAATAAATAATGAAAATAAAAAATTAGTTTAAATGACAACAAATCAAGACAAAAGTTCTTAAATGATTTTACACAAAGGGGCAAGAAGCTGCAGATAAAGATCCAAACGCTGACTGACATTGGGACAGAAGTTGTTTGTCTACAGCCAGGCATTGGTTTTGGGTTAGTCTGGGAAGGAACCAGGTATTTGGAGTTGTTCTCAAATTCTAATTCGTAATTCTAAATTCATAGCTAATGCTATGTTAATAGGATGATAAAAAAAGATTTTCTAAAGTGATATTTCAGTATACATGACATAGATGGATGACCATTAATAAGAGAGAATAGATTAGTTCCAAATATAGATAATCACATTCTTCTTGGTATTATTTTATATTCACTTGCTATGAAGAAGCAATTAAAATTTTAATAGGCCTAATGCAAAATTTATGCAGTAAAGTTTTTATGATCATGTAAGAAATGAACCCTAATATAAATAACCAATGTGTCAAAACTTTTCTGTTCCACACATTCATAAGCATGTTCTTTGTATTCAGACAAGAATATCTCCATAAGTGCCCTAAGGATAGATCCTTTCATATGACCATTAAGGAACTTAAATACCATTTTACAGGTGAGTAGCACACTAGAAAATCATATACTTTAATATAAAATTTTAATTTTATTACACACATTTTGTTTATTTCAAACAGATAATACAACTATGAACATGGTCTTTCTGTTTATTAGCTTTTATTCTCATGGAAGAACTAAGCAGAAAATAATTGATTTCCATATTTTATCATATTCATAGTTGTACATCACTATGATTGTATCCTCAGGTACTGTCACACACTTGTACTTGAAGAAAACCTTTTCCAGTTCAGGCAGGGCTACTGTCTGCTGCTATGTTTTCTTAGTCTATTTGGCACGACCAAAGAATTGATCTGATGACTGTCTTCTTAGATTTAAATTCTAAAATATAACATCTGTATTTGCACTGACTGGTGTTTATTTCTAAGCAAATGAAATAAAATAAGCCCAAGGAAGAATAAAATTTGGCCTATTATTGACTGGCATTTTAAACAAGGCAGTTCATTTTTATTTTTGATGAGCAGAAAACAAGACACGTAGATCATGTTGGGGACTCCTTCATTCATGTAGTTAATGTCTGGTAAGAACACATGATTGTTCATTAAATGAGTGGAACAGCAGAGGGGAATGAATGAGGGCGAGGGAATGCTTTATGAAAACTACCACACCCAAAAGAAAAAAAGAGGCATTTTACAAATCTTAGACAAAACACACACACACACATACACACACAAATCTCAGCAGCTACAATAAATATTTTCAAATATTACATTTACTTGCATAAATTCAATTTGCAATACAGCTACACTGCTCCATTCCCTTCTGGTTAGCTGATCCTATCTTTGTGAATATTTTTTAGTAGGTATGAGATTTTAATTATTAAATCACATTATTATAAGGTTTAGTGGTCACAGTTCTTTAGAAATTGTCCATTTTCTGAGCATTGTATATAGCACATAAGCCAATAGCCTACAGTCTTGAGTATTTGGAAGACTCTGATACTTGCACAGATTTCTGTTTCATGTTTTGATGCCTCTAGTATGCTTTGCTGGGCTTCTTTTCTTAACTGATTTTTTCATGTATAATAGAAATTAGTCATCTGCAAATATTTTCATGCTCCAGATCCTGATATGTATGATTTCTTACTAGAAAAATTTACCGCTTTTTGCAAGTGATTTAATAGCTAAGAGGACCAGTAGCTTTTCTATCAGTAAATGCTGGGTTTTTGGTGGTCTCAGGAAGAGAGGGAACCCAACCCCCTTGGGCCCTTTGGAGGGGGTTCCCCTGATGAGTTCTTTTCCAAGGATGAAGAACGTGCAGGACTCTCAATTTCTCGGTCTTCAGGATTTTATTTGTTTTTCTTTTATCTCAAGTTCAGCACACTGCCTGCACCCTAGACTTAGCATGTGAGAAGCAAGGCACAAAATGGACCCCAAACACCCAAAACCAAGGCCTTTTAAAACTGTTTAGTCCAATTGCTTTCTAACACGGTCTTTGTTTCTACTTTTCTGCCAATAACTTCTACTAATCTATTCATGTAACTTCCACACTACTGCTTTCTCTAACCAATAACTTTCTGCCACCAGTACTACAGAAAATGGAGCTGAAGAGGGAAAGAAGGAGAAGAGGCAACGCCCAAAATCCTCCATCTTGTCTCCTATTCACTCTCATATTAAAATCCTAAAACCCTAAATTCTTCACCCTGTGATAAAATACTACTATTACATACTACTATCTAGTTCACACCTGTGTGCTCTAACTCATCCCAAAGCCTTGGAAATTTTTTCCAGGGACGAAGGTTAAAAGCAGTGTTCTGCTGAGGGTCAGGACTTCCTAAAACAGGCAGAGAAACATTCTCTGTGCCCTGGATAGCAACAAGGTAAGGTCTTGAAGAAGGCACATACATCTGTAGACAGGGAAAGAAGAATGGTAGAGGTATCGATTGAATGCAAAATATCTGGTTCTGCCTCTTGATAAAGACAGCAATCTGGTATGCTTTTGGCCAACTCTCCTTTCATTCTTCCTGATAATATATGTATCAAATGACAGACAGACAAATAATTCTATATTATCTTGGCTCTTCATTTGAGTTAAACTTACAGCTGTGAAATTTGACATACGATAAGGAAAGATATGTTAGTTGTTTATACAGTAACTACATGAATCAGTGTTTGTGCTGTGTTCCTCTCTTTAATAATGTTATGGAAAATTTCCTACATATTCTGATTGTTACTGTGATACTACTGTATCATTAGAGGCTTTAGTGTGTGGGGAATGCACCAGCTGCTGACAACAATGTTCCCAGAGGAATGGAGAGATGTCATGTAATCTCCATCTGTGAAAATAGCCACACTTGAGGACAGGAAGCTAGAGGAAATCATGTGTCCCACATGAAGTTAAGAGTTTAGGGGGCTGGAAGGTCTCAAAATACAAACCAAGGTTCTGATAGTAAACCTGGAAATACTATTTTGTATCTTACTTGCTAAGTACAGTTAACTAACTCAACAGAAGTAAACCCATCCTACTGTCAAATCCTGCTAAGCTAGACTTCATCGAGAATGTGCCATACCAGCTTAGACTATGTAAATATTTGCAATTTTTGCAATGGGTTAAATCAGACACTTAAATTCCTCCACCACCTGCCCTCTCTCTCACCTAGCACTGCACCAGTGACAGGAACAATACTTGAGCCAAATAACTTGCAAGTGGAGTTGCTCATTATTAACAGACAGTTCTGAAGGTGAAAACAAACAGCATTTGGCAGCAAGAACTTTTAATGAGCCTGTCATGAGAGTTCAGCCTGCAAAACACAAATTTATTTCTTAGCATACTTAAATTACTCTGTGCCTCTGCATTTCTGTTCTGTATGCCTGTATGCCAAACATATCTTTTTTAGATCCACTTCCTCACTTCAAATTTTACTCATATCATAATACAGCCTGTTCTATGTGCCATAAACCCGGCAGGAGTAAAGGAGGAATTCTTGGATGGTGTTTATACCTCTGCTTCACATCCACACCATTTGAAGGCAAGGCAAATAGAAAGATAAAATTAGAAATGTGAGTTGGGTGAATCCTCAATTTTCAGGCCAGTTTTTTCATAAGGGAAAGAAAACTGGCACAGCAATCAAGAACCTCAGCTCCCTAATGAGTTTCATTTTTCTTTCGTGCTGTTGCTACTCAGAGGTTATTTATATACTCAATCAAAGAGACTCTGTATTTCTCTAATTTTCCTGATCTCTCCCCAGGTTATTTCTGGAGTCTCAGGAAAAAAAGGGGAAAAATAAAAATATGACAAACCATAATCCCCCCAACCTACCAACCTACCAACCAACCAACCAACCAACCAACCAACCAACCAACCAACCACCACGAAAAGAAAAACCCCAAAACCCAAATATTCACCCCCCTCAGAATAAACAAACAAAAAAACCCAAAGAAAAGTTATACAAAGAGGGGCAAGAGATGACCTCTGCAAAAATCCTCTTGAGATGAGACAAAAACCTACCTAAAATTTGGTGCTAACCACCAAAGAGCAGGAACCCAGGAAGAGCAGCTATGGGTTTATATCAGAAGCAACTGGGTAGGGCACAGAGAAAGAGGACAGGGGGAAAAGCTGCTGGAGCAGGAGGAGCTGATTATCCTGGGAGCACTGTTTCTCAACAAACAGCACTTTCAACAGAAAGCGTTAGGCACATAAAAACACAGGCTGATGAGCACTTACAACAAGGAAAGGAAATCACATTTCAAAACACTTATTTTAGCTAACGTATGCACAGAAGATGTAACACAGTGCATTGCCTATTCAGTCTTTGCTTATGTACCCATTTCCTGTCAGCAGGAAATGGGTATATAAGAAAATGTTCCAAATTTCTCAGGCTTTGGTTTTCCTGGAAGTCTGTCTTTTTTATTCATATGTGGATATGTGTGTGTATATACATCTATATACATACATACACATATTTATACATGTATAAATATATGATTGTATTTGTAAATGCATACATGTGTTTGTAGAAATATATATAGTCATTTGGAGCTTGAAAATCCAGCTGCTGAGCTTGTCCATACATACCTGATAAGCTTATGTTCTAATCCTTATAACTAACCTCAAAATCAGACCTGACAGTTCCTTCCTCAAGCAGGAGGGATGCAGGAACCTGGCAGGGCTGGCTGGAAATACCTGGGGTCAGAGCAGTGGGGAGAGGCATTTTTCCAAATGTGGACAGCAAAAAGAGGTCTGGCGGGGGCGGGGGTGTCCTGGGAGAATGAAGGCACAGCAGAGCCTGCACTCAGAGACTGGCTCCTAGAAAGGTCCAGGCTGGCACTGGGAAAGTATTTTACTGCCAGATTAACTCTCTCTCACTCCAGCTATGGAGCTGCTCACTGTGTCTGAAATTAATATAATTTTGAATTTTCTGCTTTTCTTCTTTTCCTGTTCTTTCTTCTCTTTTATTTTTAAGACTCACATAATATGTCCATTCTCTGCAGTTCAGCTATCATGCCTTCTTAAAGCACAAAATTTAGGAAAGCAGGGTAGCACTGTCTCCTTTCTAGTCCAGTGGAGCTTGACCTCAGTTGCCAGTTCTGGCCTCAATTTTTGAGCCTTGCTGCCATTTCAGTGCATGCCCCCCTTTTTCCCACCACAGGCTGTAGCTTTCTCCTGGTCCTGTCTTCACTTTGTCTGTCATCTGTCCTAATTTGCTGGATGTGAGGATTAATTCCACTTGTCCTTCTTCCCCATCTTTGGACATGTGTTGGATCAGTAGAACTTGGCATTATCCTCAAAAGTAAAACAAATTAAAGTACTCCTTTATATTTTAACCAAACACCATTTTAAGTCTTCAGAAGAATTTCTTTCTGGAAAGGCTCAGGTTTTGCTTTCAAGATCTTTTTTTTTTTTTCTATTTTATGACAAGTGTTAGAAAATCAAGGGTTATATGCTGCTACCAAAACCAGAAAGTGGAAATAATGAATTTATAAAATCTAATTTTCACTATATGTAGTATTGCAAGTATATTTTAGAAGTTGCATAAAAGGTAAATGAATACTGGAGTGCAGCTTGTCACTATATCTACAGATAAAAATGAGATAATAACTTTCTATTTGTATTATTTTGAAATACTTGTAAATCAAAATGTAAAACTTTCCTCACATTTTTCTGAAAATAATTTTCAGAATTAATGAGGCAAAAGTGCCCCACTCTGAAAAAATTAGTTCTATATAATCAAAACCAGTAAAACTGTGACAAGTATCTTTGTTTTACAGGCACTTATTACAGCAGCACATGAAAAAAAAAAAGATCTTCTAAGTTTTGTCATTTTTTTTGTTTTTTTTTTTTTTTTTTAACTCCTCCTCTAGTCCTGAGATCATACAAGAACAGCAATGGGTTTTTTTCCTCTTTTTAATTTTTATATTCAGAGACCAAAATGTCTTGATGCACAATGAAAAAACAAAACAAAACAAAACAAAACAAAAAAAAACCCAAAACAAAACAAAACAAAAAAACCACCAAAATGAATGTATTATCAATTAAATTTTTACCAAAATCATTTTAGAATGCTGAAATTCCACTGAATTCTGGAAAAGCCTGAGAGGATCAGAACAACCTGCATTTCAATGAAAAGAAGAAATGTAAGATCTATGATGATATTACAGAAAAGAGTAATCTTAGAAACATCATACTCAACTACAGACAACCTTCAGGCTTGAGAGAAAGTGTCCTTAGGCTCCAGGAGTTTACTTGGAATTTGGACATTAAACAGTGGCCATCACACTTACAATGGGATGGGTATAGTTTGGAAAGGTCATTCCTATTGCTGTGAGACCTATGCCTTTTGCTATTAGGAAAATAAGAAGTAGAGCTGTTTCATCCACAGATGAAACATACAGAAGCATAGATGCCTTTCATTTAGCAGTGAGCAGAAAAAAAACATTGATCTATATTGGAAGTTAACAGACTTCGAGTCAAGTTGACTACTATCATATAAACAAAGAACAACGTTGAGGAATATTGGAATGCCAGAGTACACTGCTCTTCCCATTTCTGTACTTTGATTATATACTTACAAATATTTTTGATTAACTGCTTCTCTCTAGAACTTTTTATTCACAAAATGATAACCTTTCATCTTTCTCTTCCCCTTGTTATTCATTCCTATTCTGCATCTCTAACAGCTTTCTCTATTAATATTCATTACTCATATTTAATTAACTTGCTCTTATTATTCAGGATTAATTGGGATCCACAGATAGCAAAAAATTTGACCAGCCATTTTGATAACAGTTCTATGTTAGTGGCTCACTGCACTGAAAAAATTTGCATAATAGTGCCGTCATATTACAATATTATGCAAATCTTTGTCCAGTGATTACCTAACAGTACTTCTTAGCTATTGAGACCTAAGAAAATAACTCTTTCTTCATGACAAGAGTGAGCTTAGCACATTTTGTTCTGGGTCTTTTTTAGGAGCACAGTCTTATAACACTCCAACTCTAAGAGAAAAATGACCTCATAGTAAAAAGGATATTTTAAAAACATAAACCAAGCACTCTTGCCAGAAACTCTTTCCCCACCTCTACTTTTTCTTGTGATAAGCCTCTGTGTTTAAATCTGCAGTGAAGTTTCTCTCATTTGGAACAAATTACAGAAACATTCCTATTAAATATTAATAACCTTCCAAACCTCCCCAGGAGTAAATGAATGCACTTCTAGTCAGAATATTAAGTTTAAAAACATGTTTAAAGGCTCACTGGAATTACTATGAACTTGTACTTTTACTTTTTCTTTTTTTTTTTTTTAATTTAAAATCTATAAAAAGGAAAGAAGACAACTTGCAACACAGAACCAGACACATTTTACCTACTTTAAGAAACTATAAATGCAATATTTCTGGAAGAGTTCAGGCATAGCAGAAGTCCAATCCCATATGAGGGACTTGCATGAGGGCTGGTAAAAGGCAGAGCTTTGTGCTTTAGAATACCTGCTGAATAGCACTGCACTGCGTTACAGTGCTACAATGCTACAGCAGTTTCTTTTTACCTTGAGAACAAAATGCGGCTTTAGAGCTGTCTGGAAGATTCCTTGTAGGAAGATCTATAGGTAACTTCTGTATGCTCTTTCTATGCCTGTGGCACCATTGTTTCCTGGGCAAA
Source organism: Dicaeum eximium (assembly GCA_013396995.1). NCBI lineage: Eukaryota > Metazoa > Chordata > Aves > Passeriformes > Dicaeidae > Dicaeum > Dicaeum eximium. The sequence goes on along the minus strand of VWZP01005854.1, from coordinate 85,643 downwards.
GCATAAAGATACCTAAGGAAACTCTAGAAGTTCTTTGTTTATCACACCTTAGGCAGGTATTTTATATTCTAAGGCTCAGCTGAAAAAGCAGCTTGTTATTTTCTGGAGAACTTCACCCATGATATATCAAAAGCACAGAATAAACCATTCTCTCTCCACCAGCAACACAGTTCCTTCATTTATTTCCTGGGACTGTCCCCTCCACTGACACAGAACTATTGAGAGGTGTGTTTTCAGGACAGTCTCTACCAACCTTTCTCTTCCACTTATGACTCCTTTGTTTTCCAACAGTTTTTTATCCCTTTTTTACTGCACAGGAGTCCACTGGGGTTTTCAGACAGCTATTGACAAAAAGTCTTCTTTTAGACTTAGAATGACTACTCTAGTTCTTTCAAAGCCAATCTTTAATTACCAAATCTTGCAAGATTCTGGAAAACACTTTTTACTCACCCTTAATTATTTTAGTTTCCTAGTGGAAGAATTAAGAGGACACATTCCCTATAACATAAAGGTATTTTGTTATCAATATGCTCCTAGAATTATCTACACATAAGATTTATCTACTAATTTGGGGAAACTCTAAATTGGATTGAAGTCACAAAAAAAGGTCTCATCAAAGCAAGATGGAATTCTTAAATACACTAAAAGCACTCCTAAAATCTCTTCACTAAGGAAAGAAAGTTTAAAGATGCCAAATAGAACCAACAATTTAATCTACAACTTGATATGAGTGTGAGGTTTTGTCGAAAAATATATTCTTTTCATCCAAAACAAAAGGACATTTGTGTTCTCTTGCTTGTCAAGAAATACCTCTGAACTATGGCTACATATCAAAAGGTCATACTTAGAACACTTCTCTATTGTCCTGGTATTTGATGAGAGACATGTAATTGAAGAGAGCACAAGTTATTCTAACACGAAAATAGTTATTTAGTATGAAAAGGTGTCAACAGCTGCCACTGTTTAATGCACACCCACCAATCATGTCTGTTATTTTGTTATGGTTTAAAACAGTAAATTATTAAAGTGTGAGTTGTAAAAAGAAGTTAAATGTCAGGTGTGATTAATCTATAAATCTTGCATTATCTCAAGTACAGTACCCTTATATTTGCATTCTCTTTGTAGGCAATTCTGGCATAAAGTGGCATAATTAAATCAGATATCATCTAAATTGCTGTTTAATTTGGTCCTTGGTCTCTCTTTTTCTTTTAGGTCAGACTGTTTGTGAGCTGTGTGCCTAGCATATGCATAAGCATATTTAGCAATTCTAATGACTTTGTAATTTTAAAATCAAACTTTGGAGAAAAAACACAATCTTACCAGAAAGCGTAACTGCCAAGCCTAGGAATGGAAGGAAAGGAAAGAGGAAAGAAAAAGGCAAAGGCAAAGGCAAAGGCAAAGGCAAAGGCAAAGGCAAAGGCAAAGGCAAAGGCAAAGGCAAAGGCAAAGGCAAAGGCAAAGGCAAAGGGAATTTCATTTGGAAGGGACTGTCCAATGAAAATTTCAGTTGGAAGAGACTATACAATGGTCTGACCACTTCAGGGCTGACCAAAAGCATGATCTTATGCACATTGTCCAAATTACTTCCAAACACTGACAGGTTTGGGAGTATGGACCTCATCTATAGGAGAGAAAGAAAATCAAGAGTTTCTTCAATAAACAGAGCAGTAAGTGAAGCAAAGAAAAGTTATCAAAGGTGAAGTTTCTTAACTAGGAAATTTTCCTATATGTTCATATTTCAAAAAGCATCAGGCAAACAAAACAAAAGCAAGACCTCTACACTTCAAGGAACAGCCTTTGGAGTTCTGGAAGTGTCCATGGAACCTGGCAAGAAAATATAGACTGATTCTTAACAAAAAGTATGTCACAAACTTTATAAATGCATAGGTAGGCTGATGCACTTTGATAAAGAGATATTTCCAGAAATACTGATGAGAGAAGTAATTTTTATAATGAAATTCAAGCTTCAGGAGCTTTGGTGGATGATGACTAGAACAGTAATCACACTCTGGAATCAAATATTAGATGAGCTAATATTACTCCTTGGACTTCTAAGAAAATTTAATTTTTAGACATAGGTAAAGAAACAGAGGTGATGTATAACAAAATTTGTAAAACTAATATTTTGTATTTAGAACTTCAGAAAAAAATGTGAAGCTGCAAATTCTTTATCAGTTATAAGTGACGAACATTTTTACTTTTACATATGAATAACAGTTTGCTGTGACTCACAGACAGTAAATAGTAAGACCCTATGGAAAGAAAAAAAGATCATATAAAAAGTTCATTATTTTACTGCTAAATTAACTGGAGAAATAATACTAGGACTTGGGATTTTTGATGCAAGGTTATTTCGCTGGAAAATACTGGACTACTCAAATCAACTTTTGCTAAAGTTTATGTTTGTGTGAAAAATTTCATTACAGCAGGTAATTGGATCAAAGTGCATCAAGGAATTACTGACCAAAACCTTAAAATAACTCCCTCTAGAAATAGATCATAGGCTGTAGAGATCCAGGGAGTAGCAGAATCATAAATACATTTCCTGAAAGACATTGCTGGATATGGAAAACATAGCTATCCCAGCCTGGTTTTGGGTTCACTTTTACAGGCTGATAAATCACAACATCCACAATGGCCTGAGATGCCCCATCACTTTATGCCTGAGAATTTATGCAATTACTTTGATGACTCACTTCTAATGTGTCACCCAAAAATGACAGATCCTTTTAGAATCCAAGCAGATAGATCTCTCCGTTTTCTGAGGAACTCACAGTGTTTTTAATTTCACAGTGCTAATTTATCTGCCTTTGCCTTATTTTTTAAGCAAGCAAAACAGTTAATTATGGGATCAATTAACATGAAATTTTCAAGAAGAACACAATCAGAGAAAAAAGTCTCCTTGCTTTTGTAGATACATAGTCACACCATATCCATTCTTAATTTTATTTTTGGTAACATAATGTATATTTAAAGACAGAAAAACTGCATCTTTAATAGTTAATTAATTAACCTTTTAGAAAAATCCAAAACCATTTATGCTGATATAAATAAAGGGGTAGAATCCTATTCATTGTGAAACTGCAATGTCATCACCACAGCTCAAATCTAGTACCAAATCAAAACAATGAAGAGATTTAGATTTGTCAGGGTAGAAACCCTGAGTGAAATGCACAATTCCTTCCTAAACATTATATAATTCTCATATTTATTATCAGGCAAAATGATTGCCATAGTTTATTTGAAGTTTTGAATGCAACTATTTCAATAAAATAAAATGTGCTGTTATAAATAATTTCTAGAGGTAGGATTTAGATCATATATGATGAACTATAATTAATGTTATTCTTCAGCTGTGATTCTTGAACGACAGGTGTTCTTTCAGAAATCAGAATTATTCTGTCTTAATGCATCATAAAGGAATAGGAAATTACTGTCTAATGGAAGCAGAAAAATGACCAGCTGTGAAATCTGTAGCAAGTATAATTATAATCAGAGCTACATTAAAGCACTAGCTACTTCAAAACCAGACATTGGGCTTATATACAGTCAAAGAACAGTCTAAAAGCAAATTGAGTGTAAATAACTTTCAAAGGGCTTTACTGCCTGCAGTGCACCACTGACTACATTGAAGTAGTGAATGTCTGATCACAATAATTCTGCTTTAATTTATACACTGTGATATTTGTTCTGTAATTTAAAATATCAGTAAAATTAAGAGACAGCTTCCTGAAAGCCATCATACTCTACTGCATCTCTATCCCATTCTTCCTAGGAAAAACTCTTAAAACTCTCACATAATAGTGGTTTTAGAGTAGTAGTAGTAGTAGTAGTAGCAGCAGCAGTAGTAGCAGCAGCAGTAGTAGTAGTAGGGTTTCCTAATTTGGTAACAACATAGTCCCAAAGTGAGTGTTCCTGTGTATGTACAGCAATTCATAAGTATATATATATATGTATAATATGACCATAGGTGTATATAACACAAATCATACATATTCCACTATTCCAATTGTGATATAAAGAGGTGTGGTTTTTTTGTAAACTTGCCCTATGTATTATGCCTTTATGTTAGGGAAGAAGAAAGCAAATTTGTCACACTGCAAATTTGTGCCTACAGCCCCAGAATTCTTACTGACCTCCTCAGAGCATGAGGAGAAGGAAATATACTTCTCCATAATTGTTGCTTTATACATTTGCATTTCATTAATTATAAACAAAGAGAGGAATTACCTAACAGGACATCTAAATTCAGGAGTGTGAATCAGATCTGCAAGAATACTAAGATATTGGAATTATTTCAGTCATATATTATTTACCAAACAAATTCAAAGTTAAATGTAAATGATAGCAAATTAAATAAATCTTTTTCAATACAGATTAGACTAAAATATTTGAGAAGCCATGCCAATAAATCCCCTGATAGAGCAGCTTTTAAGTACACAGCAGCAAACATAATTCAGGTTCGTGAGCAATGCCTCTCCAGGCTTCTTTCACTGCCAAAGACACCTTTTTTGGTGGACTTGCATTTTTCCTTGATGCAAACTCTGCCTTTGCTGCAACCTGAATAGAAAGCCCAGCAATCTGTTCACTGGATATAGCACTGACCAGCATATTAACTGGAAATTGCATTATTAGACATTAAACAATGTGTTCTTTGATGCTAGATAAAAACTGGAGATTTTTTTCTACCCTGATTTGATTATATTGTGGGACATGTTATTTCATTGTGCAGACATAACTGAGTTATCATCCATCAGCTGACAAAATGCTTCTGTGACTGAAAAGGCAGACTGACAGCCAAAGGGGAGACTTGAATAAAGATCAAAGTGAGAACTGATCCCAGAAAGGAGGGTTAGGGCTTTTTCCTAATACATAGTTTCTACTATACTGTGATGGGAAAAAGTCTGCTCATTTCTCATGTAAGCATGCTCCAAGATTGCTGCTTTGAAGATAATTTGCCAGGGTTATTTATTAAGGGGGCTCCATATAGGCTCCCAGGGGTCTGAGTTTCAGCCCACAGCACACAGCTCAAACAGAAGTTATTAATTTTCCTAAACCTAACCACTTTGGATTTCACAGTGACATTTACAAATGAGCAGAAGCAACAAATAAATATGACGAGCACATGATATTTTTTCCCATTTTTTCCCTTTTAATCTTCAATGTGATGAAAAGGTGTTCTTTGTGACACGTAATTTTGTATAAGATGGATATACTACAATCTTTTGGTTTCACATTACGTTTTCTTTGATGCCAAGTATCAAAGTTGCTGGATGCTACAGGAAGTATATATTCTCCAAAATTATGAAACCAAACTTCTCTAATGTACAGGAGTTCCTGAGTACTTTAGGTACTTCATCTTCAAAACTGTGAATGAGGACAGCTCTGTAAGTCATCATTAGGTGTTCAAGAAGATGGAAGAGGTTCAAGTGGTTCCACCACGGAGGTTTCAGAATAAAGTACAACAGGTACTTGATTATGTAATGTATAGAAATAGTAGGTTAACTCAATAACTAATTAATACTTTTAAATCACAAATTCGAACAAAATACTCTCAACTTAGTCACTTCATACACCCAAGAAGGATCTTAATCTCACAGAACAATTTAACTGAACTTGGAGCAAAATTACCAACCACAAAAATTACTCTCTGCCCTGAAATCTTTTATTAGACTTGCCATATGCTTATCTAAAACAGAATAACTGGAACATCAGAGTCACCCTGTATTTCATCAGAACATCTTGTGAATTAACAAGTCTTTGGAAACACTGCTGAAAATAACCCATTAAATCCATTTCAATAATGTGTACAACAAAAGCATTTAATAACAAATCTATTATATATAATTATACATTATATATGAACCCTCCCTGAACCCTGAACCCTGAAAAACAAACGTATACAGATTCAGCATAAAAATGTCACTTCCATTTTTTTATAGCATAATTTAGACTAAATCTTACCAAAGAAAGCATATAGGGCAGAAATATAATGTTTAAGATGGGTGATACACTTTCAAGCCACGACACCCAAACAGATATCTCTCTTCTCTGCTGACCGTCAGCCAGCATGATCAGGGCTAGTGAAGTCTGAACTGACTGAAGTGTGGCAGGAAGCATGAGCAAGGGTTCTGAGATGGTGATGCACTAGTGACAATAAATGAACTTGGGTCCTGACTGATGACCTAAGATCATTCATACTCCATCGTGGTTTCTTATTAAAACTTCACTTCATTTAGAAAGTTCAGAAATGTTTGGAGGTTGGTTTGTTTGTTTGTATTTTAATTCTCTAATTTGTATAACAGAATGCTGAAGACTAAAGCTAGAAAAATCTCTTTAGGCTGCATTTTTTCTTTCTTGGTGCTCAATACAAGTCCTATATTTTGCTTTTAAACATGATGTGTTTTCCCCTCTGTCTTCTCTTTGACTTTTAAAGCTGCTTTGTGCATTTATAAGCTGTTCATCTGTAAAGAACAAAGAAACAGGCAAACTGCATACCTCCCAAGTGGAGTGCTTGAAACACAGAATATCTTGAATGAATTGTCCACGTAGAGTGACAAGGAATATTAAATCCAAGACCTCTTACTACTGTGCCAGTTTTTCTCTTCCCTTCTAACTTTACTTCTGAGAAGTGACTATATCCTTACTATAGCATTTATTTGCCCCTAAAACAGTAAAATCTGCTATACAGTATCATTCTTATAAAGAAAGCAATTGAAACACAATGCCTGACTGCAGAAAAAAAAAAAAAAGGATGCTTCACACTATTATAATACCTACATTAATTCTCAAGGATGTGTAATGGGTATTTCATTAGTAGACAAAAAAATCTAGTACTATTAAAAATTAATTGACTTTGGGCTAAGGACTGGATTTTATGAAAGATACAGGTAAAAGTGTTTAGTTCTGTATATAGATAACTTTTTCTAATAAAGATCTTGTACTACCCTGTGTTTTGTACGTTACTTACAATACAAAATAAAGTTATAAGTTGGATCTGTGTCACTAGGACACAACAGCATAGATAATGTCCTCTGACATTTAGTATATAAAAATGCACTCTATATCAATTCAATCTATAACTTAAACAAAAATTTAGATCAAGATTAGATTAGATTACATTTCAAAGTTTCTAAGAATCAATTATGACATCTTTTCCAATTAAAAACCTATTGCATTCAAATAGGTTTTTTTCTGAAGCAGAGACAGGGATCATAAAGGCTGCATATTTTTAGGGGGACTCACATGTTTTTCAATGAAAATCAAAAGAACCATTTACCCAAGTTGCTCAAAATTTAAAATTTAGCATGAAAATTGGTATCTTCAGAAAGTAGCTGCCAGCCACAGTAAGGAGGATGTGTTGCAGAGTGAATTCAAGACCTATCAGCAGAAAAGGAATCTGTAAACCTCTTGCTGCTGAGGCTTTCTGGTTCAGCTCCAATGCAGCATCTTAGGCCTTCAGGCCTGCTGAAGTTACCCTCCTAATTTTCAGTATCTATTGTCCCAGCTGGCGGCCCCTGCTCACATGTGCCAACGCAGCATTTTGGGTATGGCCAGCTGGCTGCTCTGCTCTGGCTACTCACCATGCATCACTGCACTGAGCACAGCTGTGCACTGCACAGCACCAGAGCTTAACCAGCTTCTGTTCATGAGCTATGGCACTTCATCCACTCCCTCATCCACACTATGCTCATCTCATTCTCTCTCTGTGTCTGCTTGTACTGTGCTTCCCCAGCTCTGCATTTAGCCCTATCCCACCTCAGTTTTTTGCTATACTCTTCTGCTATGCTGCTTACAGTTAGCCGTTGACCTCCCAAAATCTCCTGTTGTGAAGTGTCCCGTTAGCACCTCTGGTCAGTGTTGAACCACACTGAAGGGCTTAGAGCCAGAGCTGGGCACACCCCTGAAAAACAGGAAGCACAGTGTGGGGACTGCTGCAAATAGAGCAATACCGTAACTGTGATTCACATTTGCTGTGCAAAGGTCTGCAACATGAGTCACATGAAGTGGTGCTCTGAAAGTGATCTAGTTTTGAGTTGTATGCTCTTTCCAACCCCTCCTGAATGCTGCCAGAAGACAATCTATAAATTACATTAACATATGTAAGGTAATTTGAACTACACATTGTATAGCTGAACACAAAAAAAGATGGCTGTATTTGAAGAAATTTCCCACATTTAATAAGAGCTGTGGATACAGCTAATATCTATTTGGATATTCAAATACATGTTGATGTGTTTTGTGGTAATCTAGTTGTTAATACTTCAGTATTTACTATTACGCTTTTTTTTTTGGTAGATGCATCACCTGATTGTGACCTCCCTCCTAAAACCCAGGGACTATCAAGCCTCTCTTCAGTTGTTCCTCTGCTTTGTAGACATGTATGACAGAGAATTCAAATGTCAGGTATACAATCCACACCTTTCTTGCCTGGCTAACAACATATATGTCCATTTTACCATTTTTACAGTTCTCTTAATGATGCCATTATACCTGTGCAAAACTTGCCCCTACTGTCTAGGTCAAGGGAACCTCTTGTTATTGTAAATATATTTGGAAATCACAAACTAGGAAAACAGGTAACTAAACCCCAAGGAGTTTCTCTCAACAACAGCTTTTGATGTGCTGGCAGTATTGAGTTCAGCACAAAACACTGCAGCTACTGCCACTTTTCTCACAAAACCCTCAGTTGTGTGGTGGTTATAGTGTCAGCCACTATTTTTATACGGTAACCTCACAGATACAGCTCCGATCCAGGCAGGACATAAAAGAGATCAAAGCCTGGACAGTCCAATGGCTGAAAACTGTTCCCACCTTTCAGGAAAGTGTACTTATCTTTTGAGTCTCCTGACCTAGTGTATGTCCTCTCTCATCTCTGGCCTTAGGAATGCAGACAGACATTGAAGGTGACTTATGTGTTCTAGAGATAAACACAAGACTTATCTCCAGAGCCTACAGGCTGGACTTTTTACATGAAGAAGAGAACAGTGGTTCTGACTCCTGGCAGCAGTGAGCACTGAATTTGACTCCCATAGACTAGGAATAAGCTGTTTATTCAACATACACGTAAAGAATATAGCAGCCACTTAAATCTAGCAATGTTTTAATTCATTTTATTGAGTTAGAGGAATGGATTTCTGAGCTAGACTTTGCTGACTTCTGCTTTTTAAAAAATCTCTTGCCAATACTGATACTATTTTATATATCCTACAGAGAATTCTGGGAATCTAGGAAAAATTTAAAATAATAACTATAATAAAATTTCTTCACATTTCCAATCCCGCACTTTAACAATTTAATACTGTTTTAAACCTAATCTAGGCTCTCTTTTCCATGAAAGGTTGGACCACATGATCTTTTGAAGATTTTATGTTTCTATGCTATGACTTGTGTAATAAATTCATATAAATACAAACACTAAATAAAACAGTGGTAAGTCTCTGCTGCAGATTAATACAAAAAACCCAATAGCATGTTCCATCATCTATATGCTGGTGAATAGCCACTGAGATTTACACAGAGTTCTTTCATAATCACTTTATAAAATTGGCAATGTTTTCCCTGCAGCTAACATGTGCTACTGTACCATGGTTATTTAAATTTTGAATAAAAGCAGAAGGAGCCAGTCCCTAATTTAATCAGCAAAAAATGAGAGTACATCTTGAATATTTGACAGTGCCACTGGCTTACCAAAAAAAAAAAAAAATTAAAGAAGATCAATATTCTAGCTATTTACAAAGACATGAGAGTTACTGGAACTTCAGTTTTATAAAAGGAAATTTGAGCTGCCAATTCTGGATAAGCATTGAAATTCACAATTTATTCTTTAAATAGACTAACTTCTGAGCTGAACCTCTTTGTAAATTAGAGAAATATGAGCAGCTCATAAAATAACTATTTGACTTTTAACATTAGGGATAAAAAACTCCCAAAACCTGTATGGAAGGTAAACCCTTAAATCTGTCCTTTATCTTATTATTTTGTGTTGGATTTGTATTGTTTTCTGTGGTGGATATTTACTTCACTAATACACTAAGTTATTGTGTGAGCTAAACAGGTCTGTAAGTCACTATTTTGTAGAGTCTAGTAAAAGAATTAAAATAGAGAAAGTTACTTTTTCCTACATATATGTAAACTTTCATGGGACAATTATTATGATTCATTTGATTGGCAGCTTTCTTTCTAAACTATTACAAATAGATACTTTTCCACAGTGTGCCTTCAGGAAGAGAACTGAGTGAAAAGTAAAGATAGTAATATATTTAATTTATATGATTTTAATTCCACACTTTATATAGGAATTGCACTTCAAACCCACATAATGAGCAAATGTTTCTAACCTGAGCTAAGCAGTTAACATTAGATTAGTTTTTGGTTCATGACCCTCAAGGCTGACATTCTGTCTTCTTAGCATGAAGGTTTTCATCACTTACATGAAGTGAGTATTTTGCTTCTTGTCTGTACATTTCTTCTAACAGCTACCAAGCAATTTATATTCCATTTAGTTAGAAGTGAAAATTCTATGAATTAAATCATACAGTCAACATAAGCTTAAGAAGCACTGACCAAGTCTGCTACAATTTACAAGATTAAAAAAAGAATACTTACCTCTGTTTTTTAAGTTGAGAGTCCACTATATTTCCCTTTGTGGAGGCCCTAGGTACTCAGAGGGGGGAATTTTAATTATTTATGTTTAAAAACATGATACAGGCAGACTATCTTACTTAAAATTTTCTCTCTCTACATTTTTAATTTCCTTCTTGTCATTAGTTATTGCAAGGTTTTATATTTATATGGATTTCTAGCAAGATTCCTGCTGCAACAGATGGATCATTTTGTAAGGGCTGCAGAATTAGGCTTAGAGTACCTCCAAAATAATTTTAATGATGACAAACTGAAGCAACACCAACTGCTTTGCGTCTTTTATTCTTTTAGAATATTTTAATTCCTCAAACAACAGATCAAATTAATGTGAATTCTAGCAGAAAAGCACACATTTATTTTAGTTCTTTACTTTCCTAATGAATTTTTCTAAAGGGGGAGCTGCATAACAAAATTTGCATTAACATTTGCTTTACCAAGGTCCAGCAACATATTTTTCATTGTCAAATATCACTTATTTACTGTCTATTGTATAAATCACTAATGAAATTATCTTAACACTAGACATTTAAAGAAAGAGCCTTTCATGTCCATTAAACTAGCCATATATGATTGGGCAGACATCAAGAGAAATTACAACTATTTATACCAATACTCCCACGTTATATATCCTGAGAAATTCATCTGACAAGAAAAACAGAAAGCACCTTTCCAGGAAGAAATTATTATCTCTGTATCTTGAACTCATACAAAAATTAGGTCAGTGTGAGCAGAGATGAGGACTGATTTCTTCATGCTGCAAGGCATCTACCCAAAGCTCCCTGCTAGGGGGAGAGGAGATGATTTAGAGAGTCTCCTTTAAATATGGATGATTTATTCCAATTCAGCACTTTCCCAAATGCTCATAGGTAAACACTCATAGGTGTTTCAATTTCATGAAAAACACATCAACACAATTCTCAGCTCTAACAGTGTGGCTATTTAACTGAAATATCAAAGTTCTATATTTCCTTCTATGAATGAAACCTCTATCTAAGGAATTCTAAGATAATAAAATGCAAGCCTTTTTTTTTGCTTTGAGGGTTTTGGGANGTTGTTGCTGTTTTCATTTTAGACAAAACCCCCAAAAGTGATAAACAACTTGTATTATACCTCAGTATGGAAAATACTCATCCTCTCTGCATTTGTCTGTCTCTCAAGGATAGTAACAAATTAATACATTTCCACTGATTTCCATGGAAATAACTTAAATACTAAAAAGGTAGTCTTTTGGTGTATTATAGCTTGATGTTTGAATGAAGTATGTCTAATGAAGACTTATGGAAAATACCAGAAGTTTTCAGAGGAATAGGATTCTGCTAGAAATTTTGTCTTTTTCAGCTGTATTTTAGGAGCTTCTGAGTTATTTGCTAATGACATTTATGCTTCCACAAATATAAGAGAACACATGGAAGTATAAAATTGATCCAGACCCAGAACAGGCACTTTGGCAATATTTTACTCAATTACCCGGAATGTACCTTTATAGAAATTAATTTGACATCATGGTTGTACGTAACTTGCAGAATGGCAGACATTATTGATTTAAGATTAGAATAACTTGGGTAAATATAAAGCTGTTGCGTGCAGTGGGATCTCCAAGATTTATCAAGCACATTTGATACCATGAAAGTTTATACAAGAACAGTGTTTCTATACGCAGTGGTGTGGTCATGACTGTGATTCAATACTCAGTGCTATACACTGAGTTTTGTATTCTCAGAAATTCACAGTGTCTGAAGCATTTCCCCAATACAACAGAATTAGATATTCCACTTGAAGTTGGTCTAAAATAAGCTCTGAAGTGTACTGAAAATGCTTAAGAGTTCATCTATATTAAAAGACTGTCTTGCACAGGTCCTGCTGGGCCTGAAAAACAAAGCTGTAGAAGAAATGTTAAGAACACTTATGGGCTTGCTCCTATGAGAATACAAAGGCCTAAAGAAGATCTCATTAATATCTAGTCAATTCATAGATATATGAATGTAAACACTCCTTCTCTACATGAATTTGATAAACTTGTTTTACCTCTCAAACAGTGAAATCCTCTAATTTTCATCCTCAGTTACTGTTTGAGTTGGGACTTGAAGGCTAGCTGAAAACACAAATTAAGTTAGCACTTGGCAATGGGAAACTTTGAGTGTCATTTTCCTCCAACTTGAACAGAGGTTGTAGGGAGAAGAAGCAAGAGTAAAAGTGTGGCCAGATCAGAAAGAACACCTAGAAGGTCAAGGAAAAGAGTTATGAAAGGTCTGGCTAGGTGCACAAGGAGAAGTAAACACATGCTCCAAGGCAAGATACAATTTGAAGACAGATAAAACAAGAGGAGTGCCAACCACAGAATAATATAGGTTCTCCAGCTTGAAGCAGGCATGACAGAAGAAAGGCTATGAAGTCAGCCAGAGAACACACTGCAGAAGCTGATATACAGATCAGAACAGAGCCAAAGACAGGGCAATAAAATAAAATCAGGAAAGATTACCAATTGACTGAATAACAATAGAAAACAGCTGAGATTCCCTTATACATTAGCAGGGAAACAAATAGCAGGGTACAGGGCAGGGATTTGCTAGACTGTCAGCTGCTTGGGATGCCAACTGAAGCTATCTGAAAGGCTGACAGCTGAGTTAAAGCCTGATGGAGAGTCTTTAAATGGCACACAGCTTTCATGTTCCACAAAATGTTGAAAAATTACTCTACTGAGAGCTTCTTTTTATCACTGTAATAAAACAAGAATGCTCTATAAAGAGAATATCATATCCTATTATTACATTAACTTCAAAGAATGATGCTGTTTCCTCTTAAGGTCCATACACTGGCTTCCTTATGGGAAAAGAATGCCCCATTAACTAGCGATTCAAAAGGACCCCTGGACTATCATATGCAAAAGATTAAGGGCAAAGAAACTCCTGGTTTGTTGGGACAGCTGGCAGCAGAAAGTCTGCAGAGAAGTTTGGTCCACATAAATAAAGGTGAAGCTTCCACTGACTTTAAAGTTTAAGCGTATGCCTTGCTAATAAACTCATCTATGCAGCAAGAGTTGCACATGTCATGATGTTATTGAAAAATTGGTGGGCATAAAATGTCCAGACAGTATTGTACATAATGGGTTCACAGTAGGTCAAAGCTATGGCAGTCAGGCAGTAGCATAGAGAAGCAATACTTCAGTCCATAATACATGAAACAGCTAAGTTAGTAAAGAGTTCATTATGAAGAAAAGCAGGGAAAAACAGTAACGACTCTCATGTGATTTCTCTCAGCTAAAAAAGTCTCTTACTTGCCTTAAATTGTCAACTATTAAATACAGTTACTTGTGAGAATTACACTCCTTATTTATGATCTTGTTGTTTCATGTACCACTTAGGAGTTGCAACATTAAAATTCTGAAATTATATAAGTATAGAGATAAAAAGTGTTTTATAAATCTAGATTCTCATTGTTCCTGTCCTGTAGGACTGTAAGAAGAGAAGAAATTTGATAAATACTGCATTGCTAAAATACAGGCTTTTTAAAACTGATCTAAGTCATATACCTGTATATGCTCTAAAGAAGAGAAACTTAAATTTAACATAGAAACAGAATGAAAGTATCTTCTGGAGGGTTCTTTAGTAAGGCAAATTATTTTCCACTTTGAACTCAAGGGAACACACAAAACAGAATATGGAAATTCTGATACAAATATGTCAGTAGGAATATATGATTCATTAAAACTCATTAGTTACTCGGTGGTCTGAATCCTGCAGGTAGCCATGACTGTGAGAGAAAACTGTTCCTGCTCTCTGCTACCCAGGAAGGAGGTCTTGGCACTCATGTCAGCAGAGCCAAACCCACCAGTATGAGACCTGTTGGGCTCTACACCAAGTTAGGAGATCCAAACTTGGGCTCTTGTTTGCTTTGTAGGTTTGCAATGTAATGCAAACAAAAACATCAACTGATCTTTGAGACTTTCAGGCTTGGATATAAGAAGAATTTTCAGGATCTGCTGCTTCCTGTTCATATCAGCTACTCACAGCACATGATTAATTAGTTTTACCTTCCTTTATGCCAGAAAGACGACTATTGTAATCTCAGCGTCTACAGAGACATTTATATTCTAGTAGAGTTATTCTCTATTTTCCATTTAAACTAAAGCATAACAGTTCACAGTGGAGATGGCCATTTGCACATGCGGAGTTAGTATTCAATTCTGTAATATTTTCATATATTAATTAAAAGATTAGGAATTTCCTCAGTTTTTAATTACTGACGAGCAGATCTGGAACAATAGTGAAAATACTTACTCATAAATAAATTACATTTAATCTGGTTGGAATGCAATTGTTCCTGTTCTCCTTTTACTATTTCTTCCACACATGCCCTTGAACTACTTTTTTGGTCAAAAGAAACGTCATTGCTATGAAAAAAATGCAGTATTATAGGAATATGTGTAGGGAAAGATTGCTCATATATGAACTATGTCACTGTTCTCTTAGCTACATTTGTGTCTTCAGTCATGTCCTGATTACAAAATGACCATTCAAGGAAAGCAGAACTTTATCAGTGCCTTTGGAAAAAACAAAAACAAAACCAACAAAAACACAAAACAAAACCAAAAACCAAAAACACCAAAGCAAAAACAAAAACCAGCCAGTAAAACAAAACAAAACACCCCCCAAAAGCCCCAAAAAAACAAGTTCAGAAAGAGAAGATGCACAAGATTACTAATTTCAAGCATTGATCTGGGCAGGCTGGATCATGGGCTGAGGCCAATGGAGTGAGGTTCAACAAGGCCCAGGGCTGGGTCCTGCCCTTGGGTCACAACAGCCCCAGGCAGTGCCACAGGCTGGGACAGAGGGGCTGGAAAGGACCTGGGGGTGCTGGTGACAGCAGCTGAACATGAGCCAGGCTGTGCCCAGGTGGCCAAGAAGACACCGACAGTTATTTGAGACTTCAAATCAATTTCTGAGTTATTTTTTTCACCAGTGATGCCTCATGGAATAGCGTTTGCAAAATAGGGAGTCACTAAGAACATACCTAAACTGTATGAAAAGCAAATAGCATCAGTCAAGGAGTGAGATTTAATACATACAGCATATTTCTGCTCATAGTGAATTGGGAACATCAATTTCACTAAGTATCCAGAATGCATTCCACCTGTTTATGAACAGGGCTTGTGCAGAACATATTTATGGATCAAAAAAATATATATAATGTGTAGCTTTGGAAAGGTATCACTAGTCTGTATTGTTAGTATTCTTGGGAATGTTTGGCATCTGAACCAATGCAATAAAATGGGGGCTTTGCCTTCTGTCCCCAAAAGACTTTTTTTTGCAGCCCTATCATCAGTAAATGCCTCTGCCTCAAAACTGAACAGCATAGATGAATCAGCATGAATAATGCTGCCTTGATGAAAAGCACTTTTTGCATCAACTAGTAAAGGAGAAACATTTTAAAAGTTTCATAAAAGGAAAAAATAATAGTTCTCCACCAATAAAAAGATAATATAGAAAAACATCTAGAGGGAAAAAATGAGATAAGGAGGATACTTTTAATACTTTTAATTTAAAGGATCCCTTGTACTGTGGAAAGAAAGGGAAAACAAAGCCCATTTTTAACTGCTTTCAAATCAATTAAAATTATTCAGGTAGTGTGAAAAAAAAAAGGCCTTTTAATCAGAATGACTATTTTTTCCAAGAATTAAAGTGTTCTTTATTTCTGGGCCAATGATGCAATTAGAGATTTTGAATATAATTTTGACTGATTGCACTGATTGCTCCTTGCTGTAGACATGCTACCTCAGAAAATTTTTCTGATATTCTACGAGAGGTTTGGAAAATAATTTATATGAAAGAATATCTTAAGTTGTAAACATTAAATATTGGCATTTTCATCTACATAAGCCACTACAAAAGACAACATGAATGCCTTTAAAAACACCCTAACCTAAAATAAGTCTATGATAATCCATGTTAAATAAGGAGTCAAGAAAGGAAAGTAAATGGAATCTTAGCAGAGAAGTAGGTCTTCATCAGCCAAGGCAGGTGGTTTAAACTTTCTCTGCTACTGCCTGCACATTTACAATGCTTGTGTTGAATGCCTGAATTCTGAAGTGTTTGGGTATTCTTCTGTTCCTCTCACCAGGTCCTCTTTTCTTTAAACACATAACCAACTGTAAAGAGGGATTAGGTTTTAAAATAAAAATCATGATTGCTGTAATTGCACAAGCACTCTCCCAAAACTGTATTTGAAATTAATGAAATAGATTCAACTTCTTAATTTAAATGAAGATGAGAAAAAATTGTTCCAATTCTCAGGTTCATGTCAGATGATGGAAGAAGAAACATCAGGACAATCTCTGGGGAGGGATGCAGGGAACAGTGTTCCCACAGATTCTGTGAAATTGCCATTGCCTGCACTCTATAGGCAATATGCTTATATGAACTCTATATGCAATGCAAATGATATAAATAGCACATGATTAAATTTTGAGGTGTATGCCAAACATGTCAGAAACTTTGCATCTCACATTACAGAATGCTGAATTTAGAAAGGAACCTACAGACAGAAACCAGGTGAAAATAAAAATACTTCTACTTCAAATTTTGATGAAATGGATCAATATATGACCCAGTTGACATTTTTCTTGGAATTATAAAATACCATCCATATTTCACTTTGAGTAGAGAATGAATTTTTGTTGTCCTCTACTAAGATCCTTCCAAGTATAACAACTCAAATCCAAACACAATTAATTAAAATACAAACACAATATCCTTCTGGAAGGAGGTCTTCTCTACTCTGTAAGGACAAGTCAGTTCCGAAGGTTTGGTTAAAAGATCTACCTACTGCATCAAACAGACAGTTGGAAGATCATTGCTAGTCTTACACACAGGACAAACAACATCTGGACAGCTGCTTCTCAAAAGGAAGTGACAAAGCTGGACACAAAACCAGGCTTTCTGACCTGCCAGCTAATGAGCCTTATCTGACAGATCCTTGTGTCTAAGCTTGTGTCTTTCTATTATTTTATTCCCATATTGCTTACCAACACAATGAAATCAAAGTGTCTCAGCATGAGTGACATGGTGATCTGAGAAGGTACTTGG
Source organism: Dicaeum eximium (assembly GCA_013396995.1). Lineage (NCBI taxonomy): Eukaryota > Metazoa > Chordata > Aves > Passeriformes > Dicaeidae > Dicaeum > Dicaeum eximium. Next base: position 67,917 of record VWZP01005854.1, on the reverse strand, counting down.
ATATTTATCTTATTTTCAGATAAATAAGACCGAATTGGTTGCTAAGAGTTTAGTGCCTCTGCATGATATACATCACATAGAATGTACCTCCAAATCTTACAGATTTGGGCAATAAATTTTGGCTCCCACAGCTCTTTCCACTCTTCTGCTTTATCTGTTTTCCTATCACTACCTGCTTTCTATCCTTCTATCTGCTGGAAGAATGCCACATGCTCCCCACCAAGAGGTTATTATTCCATCCTCTTTGAACACTGAAAGTGCTTTCCTGAGTCCACTTTTAATCTCATAAGGAAAAGAGAGGAGTGAGAAAAGAACTGCTGGTGGAGTCCAGCTCTTCAGTACTGCAGCACACAGCAGAGGCTTTCTCAGGACAACCTGTAACCAAGTAGGCTGACCCTTTGGATGCTATCCTGTCCATACGGGACATGGAGCTTGGCAACAAATCTGTGATCTATACTTAGGAACCTCAGATATTGGTGGGTATATACAAGAATTCCTGCAATAGTCTTGAGTCACAGTTCAAACAGCTAGCAATTCTGTACTGCTATGGCCAAATTTCAGTTTTTAATCTGCTTAATTTGCTAAATTCAGGGCACATTTTGCTGAACATTTTGCACCCACACTTGGCAGAATGCACTTTCATTTTTCATATGATTAGGCACACCACTCTTATTACTGCTCCCTGTACACATAACCATGACAGTGAAAATTAGGGTATTCCTTTTTAATGTGCACTTAAGTCATGCAGCCAAGAAATGAAAGTGGTACTAATTTCTTGTTAGTGTAAATCAACTGATGGAGCTTACATTGATAAGATCTGTTTTATTTTATCAATTCTACTTTGTTGGTTTTATGTAGTCTTTTGAAAAACTAGTGTTTTACTGCAGTGTAAAATCAACTGATGAAGCCTCTGATAATATTGATTTTATTCTTTTTTTTTGTAACAGTTGGTTAGAGGTGTAGTACATCTCACCTATAACACCCCAAAAGATTCATAAGGCTCATCTCCAGCATACGTACTCCACAGATGTCAGAAGTATATGCAGCAGTATAGCCACAAAAGCAAAATTTAATCTCTCCTTCTGTATCATGTCACAGCAAACCTAATTGGATACATCACATAGTAAAAGAAGTAGAACTTACTCCTCTCCACATACCAATTTTGATCTGATTTGCAGAGCTAAAATACCATGTCTTTGCAGGGCACAGTGCATAAGAAACTAAGAGACTGATCTGCTGCCATACCTGTACTTTATCCACAGGAAAACTGTATAGCATAGCTAGAACCAAGACAATGGTACTTCTTGGGATATTGTTTTTTGCCTAGCAGCATGATCATACATAATTGATTTCTTCCTCAATCAACAGAACTATACCAAGTAGTTCTTACAAATCTTTAGTCAAGTGTAAAAAAGATACTATCCATAATTACCCTTCCAGTTTTACTCAAATATATTACAAAATTCTAAGCCCCACAAGAATTTAACTTCCAGTGCAATAACTATTTTGTAGTAAATCACAGCTGCAGACTGATCAATTATTCAATTCTCTTCTGTGGTTAATTGTAGGGCCATAAACAATTTCAGATTGGAAGCCCTGGAAGACCACCTAACCCAGGCTTCACCTCTATGAAGGGTGATCTCTAAAAACAGATCATGTTGCTTAGAGCTGTATTCAACTGGATATTGAAAAACCTTAAAAAAAAAATTGCACAAACTCTCTTTTACTACTTTACTGTTGCTACTATGGAGAAACTTTTCCTTATACAGAGAGATATATTTCTTCCTGGTGGCTGATGGCTGGCCTTAAAAATCATAAAGGTTTTTTCCAACCTTAACAATTCTATGATTCTGTGACATACAGCCTGATATCTCCTTACATGTATGGGAAGGATGCTCTGAGGTCTTTCTGAACTTACCATACTCCAGCTGGCCCAGATCACTCAGTTTCTCCTTACAGTGCTCCAGCTTCCTGGGCAGTCTGGAGACCCTCTGCTGAACATGCTTCAGTATGTCATCCATGGGGAAGGTGGAAGGGCAGGGAAAACACAGTTCATGTGTGCAGTTTAATGAAGAAGGTTGTCTTACTAGAGTCCCCAATCCTACAGAATTCTTCTATAAACTTTCCAGCAGCATCAAGGGTGAATATAATGTGTATATTATTAAAGATCACACAACATGTATGTGTATACACGTGCTTTGTAGCAAGCAATTTAAGTTAACCAACAGATAAAATTAATTTCAGCTGTTAAAAAGGTATAATGAATAGAAGCTAGCTAAGGAATCCAGTTCCACTTAAACCTAAAGGACTTTCTTTCAGTTGCCAGTGAAAGGCAACTCATACTAGATGAGGTGCATCCAGCACCATACTCAGCAACACTATGCCTTGATTTTTTTTACTTTAGTTGATAAAAGCAACTATTTCCCAGCTGTCAGCAGCCGTGTACATCTCTGTACATTGCTGTCCGAAGTTCAACAGTGCCATGAAATGTCCTGGGGCACTAGTACCACTGAAGAATCTGCACACCAGGTTGTTCCTGTTGCTGCCTCCTTGAAGACAGTGAATACAAAAATGTACCTGTGTAATTCACAGTTCACACAAACCATTATTCCATACCCCAGTGACAGAGAGGTTTTATAGAAAAACCAAAGAAAGCTGTGCTTAAAAACTGAGATCCTTTTAAAATGACTAGCTATGACCTTTTATCTGTGCTAAGTTCCCTATTTAAAATTCAGTCACCGCAAATGCAGAGATCTGATGAATATCAGAACAATGATAGGAGGAGGAACGTAATGAGCTAATTACTGAAAATGGAGCAGACTAAATCAGATACTCCTAGTATCCATCCAAGGGGGATGATTAGTGCTGTTAGTTACAGTTCATTCATTCACTGTGTAGTTTGGCCCTTAAGAAGAAAGAACATGAGGCACAACAATCATACTTAGCTTACAGTGAAGTGCCAAACTAAACTGAATCACACACTAAGAAGTCTTGAAAGCCAGAAGGGAAAGAAATACATGAAAACAAAGCAAAACACATGAATGTAGAATTACTGTTTTCTATAAAGAACGAGATTTTCCAGTTTACTAGCTGCTCTTTTTTACAAGTACTAGCAGACACCTTTTTGGGTTTTTTTAAACCATGAAAACAGTTAAGTCACTTCTACAGGAAATCTTTGGAAATTTTACTAGAAATTCTTTACTACTTAAATAGTCCCTTAATATGCTGTGATATCAAGCCATCATTTTAAGATACAAGAATTATATTTATCCCTATGCAACAAACTAGCAAAACCTAGCAAAACCTAGACACTGTTTTGCTACTACTAATTTCTACAGAATCCATTGTTTTACTGTTAGGAGTCTCATTTAGCATTTCTCTACAGCAAAGATCTGGAAAATCTCTCCTTGTCCAGTGTAACATGAAATTATATTCATAGAAAGAAACAGTAATAAGAAAGGAGACACTTCAATATTTAAGGATATTTTAACAGGGGAAAAATTTCATAGTAAGCTTCTAATGCTAAATTTATTTTTTCTCTCTTATGTAATCCTACCCTAGCTGCTATTTCAACTTTTTTAACCTCTTTTTGTGAAAAAGGAAGGTCTCACCTCAGCCTACACTACAAGAATAGGTGATGTGTGTACAAACAAGAAGACTAACAAGTCCTGAAGACACAACATTCAGCTGTAAAAAGCAGGAGGTTTCTTAAGCCTGTAAGCGCACCCTTCACCTAATGTTATTCCTCCTCCTTCCTTCCTCAAAAACTCAGTAGGGAACACAAAGAGCATTAGCATTCCTCAGAAATAATAGCAATATTTTATGACAAGGTATCTTTTTTATAAGAAGAAGAAAGGAACATATGCACTTATCTAACATCGATATTTCAGATACTTGACCACAAATTAGACACTTCCAAAATATCAATACGAATTTTTCTCCTATTTTTGAAGATCCGTAGGCAATATATTCCTTATCAGAGTAAAATGTAGATGCTTTTTTTTCTCCATGTTAGTTCTCATGTTTTTTTCTCTATGCAGACTCAACAGCACACAGATGATGCTCAACGTCCAAAGTAACCAATCACAGGCAGCCCTGCACAAAATTAATGAGGGTTTCTGAGTGGTTAGACTCTAATAACATTTCCAGGTCCTTTGTCATAATTAACTAAATGTGCTACAGGCACACGGGTACAAAATGTGATTTGAGAACAGGCAGCTGCCACTAGGAATTAGTTGCTACTAGACAGAGATATATTTAGCCACGAGATAAACTGATGGTAACATTTGAAGCTGAATGATTTTAACTGTGGACCCCTCTTTAGCGAGTAAATAATATAGCCCTGTCTTTCAGTCTTTATTTGCCCAAGTTAACTATTTTGCAATAGTCCTATTTGTGTGAGCAGGAATCATTCCCACAGAGGATGCCAAACTGAGATGTAAAGCTGAAAATTAAGACTTTCACTTGCAACTGATTTCAATTCTGGAAGCTCCTGACAACAGAAAAGAGCACAAAGACAAAGAACTGAGTTTCTTCTGAACATGTTCTTTTGCATGGTAGAGGGAAGCATGCTATTTTCATGCACATAAGCAGCATACTGGCATGGAAGCCAAATAACAAAAATTACTTATGACTCCCCTCTTTGAAGAACCCCAGAAATAATTTTGAAAAGACATGGAGAAGTACAGATTTTTGCCAAAGCCTGTTAGAGACTGAAAGAGACAAACCCAAAATGATTAGTATCACATGCAGCTCATTTATTTAAGTCATATGCTGCAAAATCTTGGCTTGGGTTCAAGGGAAATGCCTGGCTTTTAGGAAATAAGCTATTTAAGATTTCTAATGCAGAACACTACAAAAGACAATTAAATTACAGTCCAGATAATTAACAGTAAGAGGAATGGCAGTAAGCATTACACAGTGTTCTCTGACAAATATAAACAAATGCGAAAATGGATTGGTGAGCAGAACTTTCTATTGAGAAAACTAATTATGTATCTTTTTCTTATGCTATGGTTATGAAGCACAGATTCCTGCCCCCATAAATAACAGAAGAAAACAAAGAAATTCTTGCCAGTTTGTTCTAAAATTCTTTCCTGATCTAATGTATTGCCCCAGAAAACCTTTTGCTGCCTGGCCAATGTCCCATTGGGGTCTATGTTTTCCTTTTCTAAACATGAAAACATAAATATTTCTAGAATATTTTGGGAAAAGAAGACAACTTTTAAAAGCATTATTAAAAAATGACCAATCAAAAATTATAAGGGACTTCAAAAAATCATGCAAACTCCTCAGCAAGTTGTTTATAAGGCACTGTGTCACTGATTATTAAGCAGCTTTTGCTTATGAAAAATCATGCCCAGAAAGGCTTATAAAATATCAAATTTAAAGAAGTACAGACTCTTTCTCCATAGGAAGGATTAATTATAAACAACACATGGTGGCACAGGCACTGGGATCAAGTGGACCCTCTGGAGATGGCACCAATCCGAGTGGTGCTTTTGACACACCTGAAGGATGGGATATCATCCAGAAGGACCTGGACAGGCTTGGCAAGGAGGGCCCATGGCAATCTCACGAAGTTCAAGGAGGCCAAGTGCAAAGTCCTGCACATGGGCCAGAGCAATCCCAACAAATACAGGCTGGGCAGTGAATGGATTAAGAGCAGCCCTGAGCAGACGGACTTGGGGGTTCAGGTGGACGGGAGGCTGGACATGACCCAGCCATGTGCACTCACAGCCCAGAGAGCCACATGTGTCCTGCATCCAAAGAACTGTGGCCAGCAGGTCCCAGAGGGGCTGCCAGCATAAGAAGGATTTCGATCTGTTGAAGTAAGTAAAGATGGGGGGAAATTATCAGGGGTCTTGAGCACCTGTTTGTGAGGAAAGGCTGAGAGAGCTGGGGTTATTCAACCTAGAGAAGAGAAGGCTTTGGGGTGACCTTATTGCACCTTCCAGTACCTAAAGGGGAGTCGATAAGAAGGCTGGAAAGGGAGTGTTTATAAGGCCATGTAGTGATAGGACATGGCTGAACAAGGGCAGATTTAGATTAGATATATTAAAGAAATTCTTTACTTTGGAAAGAGGATGGTGAGGCACTAGACAGCTTTTCCAGAAAAAGGCTGGAAAATGGTGGCTGCCCCATCCCTGAAATTGCTCAAAACAGAACCAGGCTGGATGGAGCTTTGAGCAACCTGGTGTTGTTGAAGGTGTCCCTCTCCATGGCAGAGGTGTTGAAACTAGGTGATCTTTAAGGTCTCTTCCCAAACACTAAACCCAAAACATTCTATGATTCTATAAACATCTTTGGAAACTCTAAGTGGTCTACAGAAGATTTTAAACCCATCAACCTGAAACCGGTATTAGGACTTATCATCAAAGATTTGGAAAATATAACCTCCAAACAAATTGGAGGGTATTTTTGAAAATATGGCATCAGCACCATTTGCTGGACCAAAAAGTATAATTTCCTAGAACATTCTGGATTCTGCTGCAAAGGTTTTCCCATAAATATTTATGATTAAAATAAAATTCAACCAATCATTTGGTCTCCACAGAGAGATCAGATCAAATAATCAATATCCCTCTATTTTTTTCCCTAAAATGGATGCAAGCACTATACATACACAGTGGGATTAGGATTTATTGTTTCAATTGAAATTTCTGCCTTGACGGCTCTGCTTTTTCACAAAGCATTTCTGAAAAATGAACAAAGCTGGCATATTCACATCTTTGAGTTCTAAACTTTCCTGACTGATAATTATTACCATCCATCCCAGTATTCCTTCTGAAAAAATCCTTTCTTTTCACCAGATGGTGAAATTCAGAATGTGAACAAAGGCACCTGGTTCTAATAAACAACAACAAAAAAAAGCCCTAATATTATTAAATGTTGGCATCATCTCAGCAATGGCATCCAGCTAAAGGAGGCTTCTACATGCGTAACACTGGTTTGTGTCTGTCTCCTTAATATCATTTGTGCTACTCATAATCTTCCCAAAGTGCTCTGGTGGTCATCAATTTACAGCACACTGATTTTTACAAAAATTCTGAAAAGCCATGAATAAACTGAAATTAATCTTGCATGCATTGGCTGTTCTTGTTGTCAAAGGCCTCACTATTTTTTTTTTAGTTGATAAAGGTGTGATTCAAAAATATAAGCATCTATTTTACAATATTTATGCCCACTTCTTTCTCTGTTTAATAGAACATATATTTCCAGAGAGGAAATTTTTCGATGGACCTTTTGTTTTAGAGATCCTTTTTAGTACAGAATAAAGCATCTTCTGAAAATAGATATGTCTGGCTACCAGTCCTAGTAGACTACAAACCTCAGACAGATACCTAAATTTTAGCTTATTAAAACCTTGAGTTTCTGATTCCACTTCTGAATTACCTCCCTTTCCCCCACTTTCTAATCTTACACCTAAGATTTCCATCTAATGGAGCTTGTTTGTTAACTTGGCTCTTTTCACTTTGGGGGAACACTGAGAACCAACTGTGCACCAACTGAAAACCTGTCCCTTTGTGTAAGAGTTACTTACAACTTCAGAACAGATTAAATGAGAAGTTGCAACTGTATACTTTTCTGAAGGCTTTTTTCTTTGAATTACTAAAAAGTGAACATCATCAGGTTTGGAAGTTCTGTCCAAAAATTTACCAGATTTAGAAATCTGAGTGAAAACCTCATCATAGGTCCAGGAAACAGTTCAGTTTTGTAAGAGAAATTTTTCTGATGTAATAGTTAGAAGTCAACTTTGATATAAGCTGGCTGTTGACTGAATCACAATAGTCACAGCACTAATGGCTAAGTTAAATTTACAGATGATTTGGTTCTAGATTAAGTATAGTCAATCACTTGAATTAAGACTTTCAAGGACATTAAAAACTATTAAATTTATTTTGTTTCTCCCTAACCTAGTCAAAGACCAACTACAAAATCCCTTTCAGAAACAGAAAATGGAGGTTATTAATCTCGTAAATGCTAAAAGTCTGGCAGCCCTTGAGATACAATTTGGGTTACTAAGAGGATGAATCACAGCGATCCAACATTAGTTCTCTCAGTCTTGGAAATGACTGTCAAAAAGGAAGATTTTTGCTATGATTAAAAGCCATACATGATCAAAAACTATGACACAGTCAACTACATTTAAAATGTAGTTGCAAAACCTTTGTACTGACAAAATCCCTAAGACATTCAGAAAAAAAGAATCCTGTATTACTTAGGTTTGTAGTTATAGTCACTGAGACAAATCAATGGAAAATATACTAGTGGACATTTTATGTGGATAAAAATTTGTAAAATAAAAGAGACTTGCAGCATTTAAAAATCCATTCTAAATGCAATGTTTATAACTACATTGAGGAAGACATTCCAATATCACTGGATTTAACTGTATGCTTCCAAGAGAAATATCATAGTAGAAGGTGAGTGCTACTTTTGAAAACTCAAGTTCTCACAAGAGACATACAACTATTTTGGTCTGTTGAAAGTTATATTTGGGCAACTCACTACCTCAGTGTTTCTTAGACGTCATCAGAAAAAAACATCTGTAAGGAAGCGAGTTCTCCTGACATACAGAATCCCATTTTCTAAGATCTTATGTACACAAGGGGGGAAAAAAACAAATTTACTTTTGCATTCAGCAATTTATCTGAGTTGGCCTGTAAATTAGAGCAAACCACTGGGTACTCTGCATGTTCTCACTGTACTACATGTAATTAAATCAGGTAAAAGAACCAAAGGTCAAACAAAAAACTCCCAAACCTAAAAATCCAAGGACAGTCATGCTGTACCCCTGTGTCACTGCTCCATGTTTGAGACCCTTGGTGTGGTACCATACTGTGTGATGGCAACACTGCTTTGCACAGTGATTGAATTGAGACAAAATTGTTTAAGATGAATGTATGCTCATCCTTGTCAACAGAGACAGCCCCCAGCATCTTGCCAGAATATATTCAAAACACAACAGTCTCCTGATCCACACAGCTCAGTCTTGCCTGAATATCTCCTACTCTTAAAGAAAGTGTATATATTAAATTTATTATTTTATACCCAGAGAAGGAAAGTCATGCAATGTTATTTCACTTCCTAACTGGCAACACAAAATGAGAAATATCACAGGACTAGATCCCAAGGGCTGTGTAGTGGTCAGAGTGAACCCCACAGTTTATACAAAAGAAGAAGAAAAAAGAAATTAAGAGTGCAAAGAGAACGGTCATTGCAAGTCAGATGGGAGACAGTAGTGCTCCTATGTTTGCACAGGGAAAATAGGGCTTTCCAAGTCAAGATTACTCAACTTATTACCCAAGATGCCCCACAAGAGTTTCTATTTCTAGCCAAATACACTAGGCTAGTGTATTAGTGTATTTGTATACTAGCTGGGCTAATCACATAAACTACTACTTTTCCCTCATTTTCCTTCTTTACTCACAAGTGCAAGAATGTATTTTATATCTGTGTTCCTTCCACAGACCCTGTCTGATTGTCCTAGAGGACACCACTGACCCAAACAGGAATGGCTAAGAACTACTGCACCCGAGCCAAGAATTTCTAAAGGAATTCAGACAGAAATAGTTTGTATTATCTGACACTTTAAAAGTGGAAAAAAAATTTATAATTTAGCAAAAGAAAGCTAGTATGTAATCTGTCAGACACTGCAAAATAAAAAAAATCTAGCTCTTAGCAATATTTAAAAATGGGAATCAAAGCACAAATATTACCAGAAGATTTCCTGGAATCCATCCAGTTCCTGATTCTGCATCCTTCACCACAGTGAAACAAGAAGACCGCAGTCCTGGCCTGCCTTAGCTTCAACCTCTTCTGTGATCATTTGTGAACTACTACCACACAGCTCTTAAAAATCCTTGTTGTAAGGGACAGGCAGGCAAATTTCCTATTTCTCTGGATCCCGTAGTTTTCAAAGTATTAAGACTCATTTGTGTGTAACAAAAGCCTGAGCACTAAAATGGCCATAACTGAATTATCTTGCACTTGTCTAGCTAGGAAATACAGCTTCATAAAAAGCAAGGAAGCTTCTCCTGGGAGAAGGCAAAGAACTGATTCATTTTGTCAATAATACACCTGTATGTATGGCCAGTCTTGCTGGGTCAAATGAAAAACATTATAGCTAGTTGATATCCTCTCTAATAATGTTTATTAAATATTTAGGGAAAGTTGGTGGACAACAAGGTGGACATGTATAATAGTCCCTTTTAATATTCCTCCAATCTCCAACCACACACAGGTCTCTGGTTTCCTGAGCTAGAAGTAGTTTCTGTGACTATAAATTCTCTCAGCGAGTATCTCTTAACATGAGTTTGCCAGACATAACAGACTTCTTTAATCCACCTAAACTTTTACCAAGAACTGCCATTACTTATCTACGTGTATGGGACTGACAAAATTTATGAAGAATTCCAGGTTTTCTTCTTTCTATGCATTTAAAATCACAGGCTCATTCTTCTCATGCAGACTGGCTATTAAGATGCTGGTTTAAAACAGGATATTTCTTTAGAGTGCCTTAGCCTTCCAATTAGAGCAAGAAAAAAAAATTAGCTCTAAATATATGTAAGTATAATCTCCAGAGCTGAATTCCAATTAAGAGTGTTATGTACAAATGCTTTCTATCATTGCTTCTTTCAAGTACAAATGCCATCTTCTATCCTTGCTCATTCCACTTAGCTATAAGGTTCCTGTTTCTGCACAGTCATAATGGCATTCATAACCTTCAGCATGAAGGCATTTGTCCTGGACTATCTGATTTTTCTGTAAGATCTTTTCATCCTTCAGGCTGCTAATTACAATCTTGCTTCAGATTTGACATTCATTTTCACAGGATTCCTCATATATGCTTCCATCAGGTCTTTCTTTCTGTTTCCTCTCTTCTCCTCTAATTAGCACAAAACTGGCTATCCCAGCATTTCCATTTCCCAGCCAAAGCCATTGTAACCTCCTTTGCCATTATATGATCTCATTAATGTCTTTCTGCCTTGATAGGTTCCATACTACATGCATCATGGCAAAAGACATGTTCACACTCAGCAGCTGTTTAGTGAGCTGCTTTGTCTACCTGACACATCATACCCAAAGACCAAGCTGATTCATATTGACCACTTTTGCTTCTGCTATGATTCTGCTACATGCCACCAGCTCTACCTTATGGGATGCAGCTAGCTACTGACAGTATTTTGAACCCCTCAATAAACTAAACTGCCAGAAGCAGAGTGCTGTGAAAATAAAGCATTATTAGTATCTGACAGATGGGCATTCTGAAAGGGACTTGGTCTAAATAGGAGCAGAAAAAATGTTGCTGTCTCATGAAGCAGAAAAGCAAGACAGACACCTGAATCCTTTAGGTACTCTGTACAAGACTACCACCATTTTCAAAGTACCATACAAGCATACAATTGGGGAGTAGCAGATGTGAGCATTCAGAAAGGTCCAAGTGCCACTTGTCAGCCCAAATCCACAGCGGCTTTCTAAGTCAAACTATGAATGCCTCTGTATGTTGTCACCTGGACATTTTATAAGTTTCTTGGATGCAAACTTGCTGAGTTTTTCCTTCCATGGGAAAGCTCATTTTCTCTGCAGATTTTCTGTAAACAAATCTCTCTGGACTGTGTGTGTTTCAAGGACATGGGTGTCTGGCTGCCCTGTCTTCCACATGGGGGATGTGGGAGCTTTTCTTCTCTCAACCTATGATACAAAGAATTGTTATCTCTCTGACTTGGTAAGCATTTTGTGGCATTCAAGTGTTTGAGTACTGAGCAAGAAGATGAAAAGATGTTAGCTCAGAACCTGGGCACATATAGCCCAAAATCTTTCTTAACAATGGAGTAATTTTAATAAATCATATAAGCCTTCTGATACTAGAGTCAAAGAGTCTTGATTCACCACCCCTGTGGTGTGTACTGCCCCTGTGGGGCAATAACCACAGTAGTCTGTTATACAGGTGATCAGTGCACATCCTGTTCACTTGTTACACATTTCTTTAGTAGATTGACATCATGTAAATAATGGGCCTGCTTAAACATTTTTTTCTCATCAAAACTGTTTCTCAGCTCAGATTGTGCATTTTGGACAAAATTAAGTGTGTTTGTGGGGAAAAAACCAAACCAAACCAAACCAAACCAAACCAAACCAAACCAAACCAAACCAAACCAAACCAAACCACAAGCTTTATAAAAAACTAAAGTACTAGTCTTGCCTTTTTTTCTGGAGTAAAAAACTTACATTATTTGTCTCCTTCTGTTTCCTTTAGTTCTCTATGTAGTACAATAGGTTTTTTTCTTTACCCGTTGTCAGTTTGAACTTCTTTCTCCATATGCAGTGTCTCCAGTGCACTAGATAATGAAACAGTCCCATTTCCTCAGAAATACTTCACCAGGCACATGCAAAAACCATATTAACTTTTTTTCCTTGGATGGTTAGTAGGAATCCCTTTGTTTTCTCATATGCCCAGATCATGCCTTTATTCAGTTGCTATTAACTAAATAACTTATACTTTAAAAAAGTACTTTCTTTTACTTGTTCCTGAAGTGTCCAATTTGATATCATTCAATTAAATTCCAATCCTATTACCTGACACTTGAAAGCTAGGGTTCTTTTTATGTATGATGTTCTGATTTTCTTCTATACTAGTAACACGTTCCAACTTCCCATAATTTACAATCATTATTAGCATATACCTACTATGTGTTAAGTTTACTAACTATCTGAGTCGTAAAATCTTTACACAATGCATTTTAAGTCTGATGTCCTCTCCTGTCAAAACAGCTTGTCATTAGTTCCTCACTCACTCTTCTTTCCAGTACTGAAATCAGTGCTCTCCAGGAAATTACTTTGATTCCTTTTCTTCACACAGTTGAAGAATCTTACATTTACACCCAGCCAGCTGAGATGCTCTCACACTTCAGCTCCCACCTTCTTAGTTCACTGTTAGCATACATGTTTCTATATGGTGTGTGATCATATCCACTAAAATCTAGAAACCCTAATCACAGAATTCTCCAAAGAAATTGCACATTAAGTAAATTGCACTAATGGCTGTTAAGAAGTCTTATAAGATGACTAGAATTTGAATAACTTTTGGAGAAGAGGTCAGAAATAAGCAGTCCCAAAAGATTTAAGGCCATTGCAGAAAGTACATGTCCTAATTTTAGGTGAATATAGAATTCAAAGACATTACATATCCAGGTGTTTTTTTTTATTTAGCTCAGCTCATTCTGTAATGCTTCATTAAGATGAACCAATATAGGCCTTAGTAGTCAGCATCACAAACCAAATCATCTATAAAGGAAAACCAGAAACCTTTATGAGAGTTTACTTCATATTTGTTTTTGCAGAGTGAGCTTTATTTCCAAGTAAAATAAACCAAAGTCAATAGTATCTAATCTATACAGGGCAACATCATTCATGCTGTCACAACAGAAAAATTGACTTCCTGTGGCAGGCCTAAATTCCTTTTCCTTTTTATGGACGCACATAAATAATAACCTGATGGCCAGAAAATTAAGAACTTTCTTTATATATATATATACAGCTACCATCATAGATAGATAGATAGATGATAGATAGATAGATAGATATAGATAGATAGATAGATAGATAGATAGCATACTAATTTTAGAGTAAACAAGTCAGCAAATTACACCATTGACAACTTCTGAGTTATTGACTGAATTCTTTGAGGTAAAATTCTCTGTATTTCTCAAACTGCAATTAATGAATAAACAAAGTCCTAACAGGTAAAAATTGGGGAATTATGAATAGTGAGTAATAATAAAACAATCTGGATTAAACCAGAAAATACCAAGACAATTACAAAAGAACAATATGTTTGCTCAGGAAAGATTGAAGGAGATTAGCCTTCAACTCCACTGAAAAGAAAGAAAAGTGGAAAAAGCAGTTTCCCTAATAGAAAAAAAAAAATTGCCAGCGATATACTAACTGCTTTTTCTTATCTGACCAACAAATATCAGTGCAAACACAGAGCTAAATTCTCCAGAGAGGATGTTTCATTTGCTATCATAATTTCACACATAAAATCTGCATGCATTGTCCATTATATATGCCACTATATATGCTACTATATAAGCTACTACTATATAAGCTGCTACAAACATCCTCATGTGACACAGAGACCCTGATGGCTCTGTGCTCTGACAAAATGCACCTAAGCTTACTTTCTGAACAAAATGCAAATTGACTAGCATTAAATAAAAATGAGCTCCTTTTGTGTGACCCCTGTATCCTCCCTCAGTCACTCGTGTCCCTTTCAATTCAGCATAATTTCAGAACAACTTCAAGATGTTCTAACATAGCACAGGGAAACAGCTTGCACTGAGCAGCAGGAGAGGGCAAAAGTGAGCTTTAAATATTATCTCTACACTCCCATTTTCATGGTATTTACATTATGGCTCCTGTCCAAGGCTCTGGTCCTGTGATTTCAAAGCAACAACTGCACAGCAAGAGTGCAACATTTTGCTCTAATCTACAACATGAATCTTATTAAATTTCAGCAAAGAGCCTGTATGGGCCTCTTTTATTTTGTTTTTCTTTGTAGACTCAGTGCAACTGTATAGATGTTATAAATATGCTGCTAAAGTGGCTCATGGGACCCCGCGGCACAGTTGATTTCACTTATAAGAATGCTGTCAACATTAATTTCATTTTAGAAATAGGCTTAGTTTTGCTTATTAAAATGATAACTTTGTAAGTATAAGTTACATTGACAGTTTAAAGTGTACTGTCAGATTCTCTGAGTTCTCTTGAGCTTGTACAATTAAAATAGCTTGTACATGTTTCAAATCTAGTCCAATAAGTAACTGTTCTTGATCCAGATCCCACAGCAAATTTATTCCTTTCATTGTTTCTTTCCCACCTTGACTCATCTCTTGCAAAAACAAACAAACAAACAAACAAACAAAAAACAAACAAACAAACAAAAAAAAACCCAAAAAAACCCCTTGATATTCAGATACACATCTATGAAATACTCTCCTATCTTCTCTTTCATTTTCTCATCACCAGCTTTTAGGGAGCCTATGTAACATTTATATGATATTTGCATGAGTGCAAGTGCTGGTTCATGACAGTTCTTCCACTGGTATATGCTTCCTGACAGTCACAAGCTGGTGACTTGCAGATCATTATGTGGAAGGCAAAGGCAGCTGTAAAAATGCTATACCAGGAGGCAGTCTGGTCACAGGTTAGGGGGAGCTGCAATTACTTGAAGTGTGGAAGTTTGATGATTTGTTGGCCTAAAACGTGGCATGCATTTCCCCAGAGCCCAATGAAGAAAACTGCCTAAGACACACTACATAAAAGTGTTCTGGAAAGGATCTTACACAAGCTAAGTTTCTCATAAAGAATTCCCATATAAGCTTCAAGTTAAGCAGCGAGATAAGCCTTGTTTGAAATCTCAATTATGCTAAATGATGCCTTTTCTTTCCAATTAACATATGCCTTTGAATACAGATGTATCATTTTGCTAATAATGGGAGTCTTTGTCAAAGAATATTTAAAGTCCAGCAATGTGAAGTAAGCACTGGAGGGTTCTGTAAAGCACAGGACTTCGTAGAAGAGTAAAATCCTTGGCCCAAGACTCTACAGAAGGCTTTTAAAAAACTGTTGGAATATTGAGAAAAATAGTGGAACTTAATGCTGGTTGCAGCTGCAGAACTGACATTTACCTCACATTTCCTCTCCAAACTATTTGAGGCCAGGAATTTGGAACCATTTTGGTGTGCATTTTAAAGCAAGCATGCAGCTTCAGGACACAGGGCTGCCTAGACAGGGTGTTGAACTTATAGTCACCATCCTTTTTTTTTTTGGGTTAGGTTCAAACACAGTGTTTAAAACCCTCAAGACAGGCACTTTTTAATAGCAATGAAATTGTAATATCTCATAAATATTTGAACACCCAGCGCTGCATTTTAAATAAATAGCATATGAATTTTTAAAAGTACAATCACTGGCCAACATGGCCTGTCCCACAAAGTGTACATCATGTGCTCTTTGCACTGAAGTCTGAACTGAACATGCCTTTTACATCACCAAGGTCTTTGGTACTGAAGATTGAACCCTGGTTCATTACAAGAAATGCAGATGGTTTTACAAGATGTGTATTGTTTATAATGGATGCAACTACATTTTTACACATTGAATACTTCCCAAGGAAGCATTTCTTGCAAAAAAATTTTAGTGAGTACAGTTTTCCAGTAAAGGACTGTAGTATCACATCTTTTTACATTTTTGTAGTGTTTTGTAGTGTGCAAAGAAATAATGCCAACCATCACACGTAGTATCTCATTTTCACGCAGTTTATGGTGCCTTAATTCATAAAAGCTTGGTCTCATTTTCACTCTGACTCTTGGTGCTTTCTCTCACATCCTGCCTTATGGGATGAGCAATGGCAGTCAATCTTCCAATAGCAGCACACATATTATCTTTCCAGTTTCTGCTTATATTCCCCTCTGCTTTGATGCCTTTAATAGTTAAGCTATACTAGTTATTTATATTTTTATATATTATATTGATTATTTAAATTACCAGTATGTACTAAAGTTTAGAGAAGAGACAAACTGTCTTGTCTCCTTTTAGGTAAGCAGTATCTCCCCTTCCTACTGTTTGTTACCACTTAAAAGGCTGAAAGTGAACTATTCAACAATTTCTTTCTTGGCTACCTACCTAAGATGATGGAAAATTGTAGCTGAATTAGATCCATGGGTGCAACTTTAATACAAACAGAAAAAACAAGTACAGGAAACAGAATACAGAATAAACAGGGGAAAGTAAAGCGAGCACAAATAATCTATAAATTCAGGAAATATACAACTGCTGAAATTAACTAAAACTCCTTTAAAGCTATACAGAGATTAAAAATTCCTGATGGTTCTCTGATAGATCTGAATACAACAGTTCTCTCTGTATTATAATAGGCTTTCCTTTGACTGTACAAATTTTCAATATCTGTTATGACAACTCCAGATGCTATGAAAAATAAGGGTAAAAAAATTAAGCAAAAATAATGATTAATAAATTTCACAAGTATTTCTGAGAAATAAAGTATACAAAATGCAACTCGCCCATAATAGGAAGTACTCTCAAGGAATATGTAAGAAGCACCATATGAAATAATATTGCAGTATAAAAATAGGATCCTACCCCAAAACTTTCAGGTTATTCAATTACTTATATTGTGTAGAAATAAGCAAAAGAGGATAACTGAAATAGTTCAGGTAAACCATATCCAACTAGAACTGGATAACTTTTACATGTTGAAGGGCATCTTAAAATGAAACAAAAGCTTCTCAGAATTTCCCCTTGTTTCAGCTAGGAAACAGGAAAGGTCCAGAAAGAGATTGCATTCTATCTTGTCAAAACTACATTTCTCAGTAACCATCTTTTCTTGGGAATGGTTCCTTTAGGACCTTCTAACAGACCAACATTTGTGAACATATTGCAGGGCTTATCACAGTGGACAGGTTAACCCCCCCAGGTCTGCCTGGAGCTGCTGCCCTTTCAGGCCATGTCTCTAACAGCCAATTAAGTTCTGACAAGAAGCATTTCAAGGCTATCAGATTTGTCTGTGCTGTGAAACTGCCAGCATGTTTTGTCACACTGCTTTGACCCACGCTTGCAAGCACCAACAACTCCTGGGTGGAGTCCAGGACCTAGCAAAGGACAGAAACCTTTCCCAACACAAGATTGGGATGTGTCCATTCTTTTTCAGAGGCTGAAAGCGTTTAAACACATGGACAAAACCTATTCCTACCAGCTGAATACCAGTGCCAAAGGACAGTCTTAGAATATTTCATTTACTAATACAGCTGAATTCAGAGAAATCTCAAATTCCAGCTCTAGAATGGTGTCCCCATGGAAGTGGTCATGCCACCATTTTCACAATGCTCTCAGGCACATGCTCTCAGGCACATGGTGTAACACTTGAGGTGACCTGTGCAGGGTCTGGAGTTGGACTTCATGATCTGATGGGTCATTCCCAACTCAGCACATTCTATGATTCTACATTACTCTCTTCAAATCATTTTGTCTGGTGTATTACAGTATACACATTTGATTTTCCTGCTGAGATGAGTCTCATTTTCAATATTAGATTTACTATCCTCATCTAAAAAGATGGTGTATTCAAAGTAGGAGCTACACATTGTCACCAGCAGCTGAAAAAGGAATGAAATATGGTTTGTGGTGGCTATCATAGGAATTAAAAACACTCAGATGAGACAGATGTGACAAAGTCAGGACCTGAAAATCCTGTGATGAAACACTTGCTATGTTTGCTATCCACTTTCTCCGCATTCTACTCCTACCTCCGCTTTTATTGCTTCAGCTTTCACTACTATCTTTCTACTGAACCAGTGTATTCAGTGATTCTTAAACTGATTCTTATAGCCCCAGTCAGTGTTTTAGGGTATTTCTGCAATACCCTGCTCAGAGTATTTCTGCAATAATCTGCACTGCTTCCACATTTTTACGCTACTGCAGGATACCCCCCCAAAAGACTTCAATATCAAGAAAATTCTCATACATATTGGTACTCTACAGACCCTTCTAACACACACACACACACACACACACACACACACACATGCTTTTTTAAAAATCTGCATTCTATTTACTGCTAAAGGACTGGTAGGAAGCTTGTAAAGAAAACATGAGGTGCCTAATATTTATAGATTTTTTTTAACAGTAGTTTTAGTTATTGAATGATGACATTGCATTTTCTTAGTCAGCTTATAAAACCTAGTTCTCACTTAGTCCCTAAGCCCTCTGATGATTTATAGAAGCTGCTGATGTGAAGGAAGCAACATTTTGGGTATCAAATGAAACTGTCACAGACACTTCTGAGAAGGATATGCTGACACAAGCAGCACTTAGCCTGTCTTCTCTGGGAGGATATCTTTCCATGTGATTATTGCACCTAGCCCTTGAAGTCTGTGGCTAGTCCCAGGGAAAAGCCATCTAAGCAGCAAAAGGCAGTGCAGTGCTCTTACTTGATATTTGCACCAAAGTGCTACAATCAGATATGGTTGTATGAATTATAACTTCTTTGTGCAATAAACAGATCACAGAGGGAAAACTTAATACTTTACTCCTCACACAAAATTTGTACTGAAATCAGCTTGAAATCACTGAGATTTCTGATCAAGTAAATTTTAAAAATGAGCCAAAGATGAGATATGGATAAACTGCCAGTTAAATATGTTGACTTGTCTTTGCAGATTTTATGCTTTCTTCTATGAGCCAGTATCTGGACTTTATTTTTCCTTATTTCTTCCTCCTTATTCTGTGGTTTATTTTGACATGTTAGCTAATAAATTCTACATTTCAAATAAGCCTATAATTTGTCCAGAAACTATTGCAGGTTGTTATTTGTATTTTATAATTGGCAGTTCACAAAAGTAATGCAAGGCTTTATAGCACTACAGCTACAGATAGATTTAAAAGGTTCTTATCTTTATTTTCTGATTTACACACATTTGAGCTTTTAATAATTTTAGTTATAATGTAAATTTGAATTAATATTGAGAAATCATTTTCAAAAATTCAGTGTAAGTTTGAAAGTGAGACAATCTTATAGCCTTCTAGTTTCAGCTCTTTCCTTTAATATTACTTATTCGAACCAAACAGAGGAAAAAGTATATTACTTTTTATTATTTGACACTGTAAAACATCCTAAAGTCCTTTAATGGACTTTTATACTGTGTCTGTATGTGCTGCATACAGACAATTTTTCTTTACAAAATCTTTTTATAGTTTCAATGAAGAAATCAATACCTTTTTAGGTAAAGCACAAGTTTTTTTGATCCCTGTCCTCTAAAAGTTGAGAAACATGCTAATATTCTGTCTTCCTGCTGTCCATAGCAGATTGCCACACTTATAATGTGCTGTGAAACAAAATTTCAGGGCCAGAGGGTGGTCCTATGACAAGGTAATGTGCTACCAATAATCAATGTTGCACTTGAACTCTGAACTTCTTTCAATTCCAGTAGTAAATACCATGGAAAGAAGATGTTTGGCTCAGAAGGAAAAGAAGCAAATGTTACAGTACTCCCAGCAGGCTCTTTCTGACCATTTGAAAATGATATTACAGCAAGGACTAGATGGAGCCCATCCTCTCTGACTTGAAAAATGAAAGAAGACAGTTCAAGAATAAGACACTATTGCCTCCAAGCAAGAAAAAGTCTCAAAGAAAAGACTTGCAAGGCATCCCAGTATGTAAACAGCACCTTCCTCAATCTGGTAACCCTTCCTACTTCATCTGTGATAATACACTGTGAATTTTATTATTAAACAATGACTCTGCTTCCTTGAGTGCCCATGCTGACTTTAAACAAACTTGTAACCTTCACTGGTAAGCATATGAGAATTTTATTCTGACAGAATCTGCAAGCTCCAACAGGCTTCAAGTCAAACACAAAGTATCTTGTTGAAAGCACTATTAAACAGGAACATTAACCTAGAAGAATATGTACAAAGTTGTAACAGGAAAAATTGGATTGGATTGATTGTGTGTCTACATAGGGAATTTCAGTGACTTAACAGCATTACTATTTACATATTTCTGCATTTTATTGTCAAGCAAGAATAGCAGAGCAGCATCATTCCATGTGTTTCTTCACTTAAGTGCATGGCAAAGTAATTCAGTTCTAATTTTGTCACTCAAAACACATTTTGAAGTTGCATTTGCAGTCTTCTGAGTTTACAAAACTGTAAGATTTTCAATAATATTTTATTTCATATATGCTGAACATCAGCTATCACATGATGCCACCAAATAGTTTGTCACTGATTTTGAGGGAAGTGTTATAACTCAAGCAAGTATTATAACCTCATGTTTCTTCTTAGATTTAACATCAAATCACACTCATTATGATTAATTTGATTTTATATTCTATCGGATATAAAATGGCTTTCATTAATAAATAAATAAAGGAAATGGATATTGCAAGAGCACTATTCATTTTAGAAAGTTATTTGCATAACCAATAGAAATAACAAAGTATAATATAATATAGACACAAGTTACATATATAGACAATGCCTATTAAGAACAATTCTGCTCTGGATATAACTTAGGAGACAGGGCAGTAGTGCTCTATTTCAGATTTTGTGCACTAGATTAGCTTTCTGAGATCCCTTACTGATTTTATTGAAGGTCTCAGAGGCACAGTAATCAAAGGATTTACTAGCAAGCTTAACTGCAACACAATGCTGCAACACAGATCATTCCATCCACAGACAGCTATAAGTGAGCTGTTGCAATTTTAGTTAATTTGGCAATGACAAGGCCTTTTAAGAACTGGCATTATAAATTTTGTGAAAACAAACAAACAAACAAAACCAACACACAAAAAAAACCCAAAAACAAAAACAAAAAGAAACACAACCAGCAACACAAATAAAGATGCAGTGCTGCTTGGATTAAAACCCTTTCCTATGAAAGTGTGATCTGAAGTCTTGTCTCTCATTCTACATCCTGACACACGATTCTTCACAAAACAGGATAGGCTCTTCTATGCTCTGAGCCTCTGTTTCCTCTTCCCTAAGGAACACACAGTTCTTGAGTTTGTTTCAATCATTTTGGTTGCAACTTTTCTCAGGCAAGAACTGCCAGAGCCTCTTTGGACTCTGATGTTAATGCCATACAAAGAACAACAAAATACATTTTGCCAGAACTGGGAAGAACACAGTTGCTACATCCCATCTATGCCAGGGATAGACCATAACACATCTAGATCACTGGACAGCTTTGAGATAAGCACATATTTGTGACATGGAGAGGTTAAATATATACTGGTGTCAAACTAATCACATGATAACCTTGTAAACTAACATTGCTGTTTTGCTAGGAAAGACATGAACAATAAAATCTACTGTAATGGTTACTTGGTGATTAAAAGAAGAACTGTGTAAAAACTGTAATATGAACACAATTTTATTGCTCCATTATAAAAAAATAATAAGGTTTTGTCAATGCAATCTCCAACATTAAACTACTAAAGTGAAACTAGCATGTAATTGAAGTGTTTATATATATATATGTATGACATTATGTTCATGTGATATATAGATACCTACCATGTACCACTATTATACTAATGGCAGTAGTGATAACCTAAGCGTAAAAAGGTTGAGAGGCAAAAAGTCTATGTTCTAGCTCCAAGAGGGGACAGAACAACAAATTATTTGAGATAGGGCTCAACGGCTGAAGCCTAATGATATAGAGTCTAGAGAACCCTGGGAAATTCTCTGTTGTACTATATTAAGAAAATATTCAATTTATCTGCTGTTTAAATCATGTTAGATGAACTGGTCAGATTTGAACCAAGATTTTCTGAGGCTTAATGGCTGTTCATCATTAAATGAATTTTCAGCTATTTGTATTCATGGAAAANATTTTCGATTTTTTTTTTTAAGAAAAAAAAAAAAAAAAAAAAAAAAGGAAAAATCTGGGATTTAAGCCTCTTAGAAATGTCTCACAAAGGAAACACTGCTCAAAGTCCTCAAGCACACCAGGAAGACCTGGAAGCTTTAGCTCCACATTACTAAAGATCTTACTATTTCTCCCTCTCCTTTTAGTATCACCGTACCACCCAAGAATGAGGGGACATATCAGTGAATCTGTCCTAAATCCAACCGTATCCTGGGGTGCACCAGGCACAACTGGGCAAGGGAAGGGATTGTCCTACTTTGCTCTGCATTCCTCTGGTCTAGAGGAATTGTGGCTTTGGGGGGAATGATGCCTTAGGATTTTAGCTTTTATATTTTTCAAATTCTGTACTGCTTTAGTGTATAACTCTAAAACTTTATATAGAGAATTAGCTACTGTCTTCACATTTTGGTGAGAGAAAACAATTCCCTCGGCCTGAAGCTCAAGAACGCCTTGCTGTCTCAGACGTCAAAAGTATAAACAGAAGTGAGCTGGGGGCAGGGAGCAAACCGGGCATATATGACTCCATTACCCGAAGCTGTAATTGGAGGATTAACCCCTGATATGTAAATGGACCAAAAACTCGGGATCATCGTCCATCTTGGCTGTAGCCTCTCAGAGGCTTCTGACTGCCCAAGGTGTACCTACTGAAGGCCTTTCATAAATGCTTTTACTCCCTTAATCTTGTGTAGCCTCTGTTCTAGGAAACCACTCCAAGGCATCATGCACTGGGCAGCTTCACCTCAAGTCCTGTGCGTGGTTTTGGCCACCATAATACAAAAAGTACACAAGGTATTAGAAAGTATCCAAAGAAGGGACCCAAAGGTGGTGAAGGGCCTCGAGGGGAAGCATATGAGGAGCAGCTGAGGTCACTTGGTCTGTTCAGCCTGGATGAGACTGAGGGGAGAGCTCACTGCAGTTACAACTTCCTTGTGAGGGGAAGAGGAGGGGCAGGCACTGATGTCTTCTCTCTATAATTGGTGACAGGGCCCAAGGGGATGGCATGAAGCTGTATCACAGGAGCTTTAGGTTGAATATTAGGAAGAGGTTTTTCACCCAGAGGGTGGTTGGGTGTTGGAACAGGCTCCCCAGGGAGGTGGTCACAGCACTAAGTCTGCCAGAATTCAAGAAGTTTTTGACAGGACTGTCAAGCACATGGAGTGATTGTTGCATCGGTCCTGTGCAGGGCCAGGAGTGGGGTTCCTCCCAACTCAGGATATTTTCTGATTCTATGTAATAAGTATTGGCTATCACTTATTTTTGATGAGAGCTTGTGGAAAAGGAAATCTATTCCCTGTCATCTCACTTTTCTCCACTGGGCATCATTCTACTCTCTCTAAGGAAAAGGAATGAGGGGTTTGTATACCTGGGTAACACTACCTCTTTGCACAAGTTTCCTTCCTCAGCAGAAGATGGGAGATGTTTCAGGTGATCAGGATGACAGATCAAAAAATTATGCCTTCTGTTATGTATCCACTATTACAGCTCATACATGCATTCATAATTTTTTAAGGGAAGATACCAGATCCTAAAACTGGTTATTTCGAGGTACTTTGATATAACAGGTATCGCTTTCAATAGTCTACATATTCCACAGATGTTTATAGCTCACTGCACAGATTTTAATACGTGTCAACCTGTACTATTTCCAAAAGGAATTTAATTATTGATAAGGAACTGTACTTCAATATCTTAAAAATACTGTTTGCAGTCTAATATTCAAGACAGGAAAACTATGCAAGAAGTAATTAACTGCTATTTCACTCCTATGCTCTCTCTCTCTAACTATGTAAGGGTTACGACACTCAATGCAAACCTGCAGTTGTGTAAATGCTATCAAAACTACTACAGTTTGCTTAATGCACAGAATTATTTTGTAGCTTACCCAAATCTGTAGCTTAATTCTTTTTTCATTTTTGAAAACCGTTTTTACTTTGAAATCGATCCCAACTGTGCTTACAAATGCAGATGTAAAGGAATCATCAGCATATCGGAACAAAAAGGATGTTTTTCCAACACTGCTGTTGCCGATAATGAGCAGTTTGAACATGTAATCAAAGTTCTGGTCAGATGTATCTTTCTGGCCATATCTGGAATCTTGAACGGATGCCATCTGTAATTCAAAATAAGAAAGAAATATCTTATTGTCTCTTTTATCATAAAAAATGTAAACATTTAGATTTTATTGCAGTTTTTCATACCAGGTATCAATGAAGCTCAAGAAGAATATCTTCTTGAAAGATTAGTCATGTGTATGCTTCACAACTTCAAGAAATGCACAGAGATCTAATTATTTTTTGTGAATCTTGTATCTAGTAGTAGTTCTGGTAGCAACAGAGGATTTAAAAATGACTGGTGACTGGTACCAAAACAAAAAAATAATAATTCTAAAAATCCAGGACAGTTCTTGAGTATATCACTAAAAATACTTGTTTTCAGAAAATGTGATGAATAGATGGTGAAAATGCAATGACACGTCATTTTTATAAGAGAGAAATAAGAGGTCAATGCTTCATTTTGACACAGTATTTTTATTCCAAACAGAAGTTTAAAAGTTTTACATCTGATAAAATTCTTGAACCATTTATTTTAATGTAAATACATTGCTATCTTTTGCCATGCCTATAAACTTACTCAAAGCATTTTTCCTTTACCAGTTTTTAGTTCTCATACCATTAAATAGTGAGTATATACACCTCTGAAAGAAAGTATTTTTTTCCAGTAATAGTCCATTCTGTAGTTTTTTGAATTTACAATATTAATGCAACATCATCATAAGCGGCAGTTAAGAGTTACAGACTATTAAGGTTTGGAAGGGATTTAAAGATCATCTAGTCCCAGTTCTGCTGCCAGGGACACCTCCCACCAGACCAGGTTGCTCAAGGCCTTATCTAACATGGCTTTCAACACCACCAGGGCTGGGGGACCCACAGCCTCTCTGGGCAACCCATGCCACTGTCTCACCACCCTTACAGTAAATAATTTTTTCCTAATAACTGATCTAAATTTCCCCTCTTTCAGTGTGTACCCATTCCTTATTGCCCTGTCACTCCAGCTCCTGTCAGAGAATCCCTCTCCAGCCTCCCTGTAGGCCCCTTCAGATGCTGGATACTTGCCTGCACACAATCCTCTCTTCTCCAGGCTGAGCAGCCCCAACTTGCTCAGCTTGTCTTTGTAGGGCAGGTGATTCAGTCCTCTTATCAACCTCCTGGCCCTCCTTGACTTGTTCTAACAACTCCTTGCCATCATGCTGGGGACCCCAGAGCTGGATGCAGTGCCCCAGGTGGGGTCTGAGCAGAGCAGAGCAGAGCAGAGCAGAGCAGAGGAGTAGAACCCCTCTCACTCTGCTGGCCAATGCTGCTTTGGATGTAGCCAAGGATGGATTCCCTTGGCCTTCTGGGCTGGGAGCACTCACTGTGGGCTCATGGTGAGTTTGTCACCAGCCATCACCCCAAGTCCCTCCCCACAGGGCTGCTCTCAATCCTTTCTCTGCCCAGCCTGTGGCTGTGTCTGGGACTGCCCCAACACGGGTGTAGGACCTTGCACTTGGCCTTGCTGAGGTTTGCAGTGACCCATCCCCCAAATGTGTCAAGGTCCTGCTGCATGACATCAACATTTTAAAATTTGAGTCCTTAATATAGAGTTTTTAATCCATATAAAACACCTGAATAAGCACAGATTACTGAATACTGTTAAAGAGCAACCTATTTTGCTCTAGGGACTTCAAAGATCATGGACTTCATTTATAAAAAGTACACCTTAGGCTTTTGCAAAAATTGCAGAGATTAGAGGGAAAACATGACCAAATTTCTACCTAGGTTGCTCAAAAACAAACGACAAAAATAAAGAGCTTAAGAGTGTTTCAGCTGAGTTTTTAGAAAAACAACTATTAGAACAACAGTTCTAAGAACAACACTTTTGCATGCTGATTTGAGATGGAAAGACAGACACCATAACCTAACATAAAGAGTTACAGAAAAGCAGCTCGTGTAAAAGGTTTCTAATTTGGGCATCTCAGAATGCATTTGGGCAATCAGAAAGGACTACTGGAACCAAGATGACTGCTGTGCACTAACCCACACTCTCAGCAAAATTTTAGTTACTGTATAACTGTTTTAGATAACGCTGCTATCTCATAGCTCCAAAAACATTATACCAGCTTTCTTTGGGCTACTGAAGAGGCATATAGGAGTGGGAACAAAAATTTCTGAATAAGACATTGGAAGTAGCAAGTTTTTAATAGAAAATTCAGTGTCAGATTTATATGTCATAAATTATACAGTAGGGAGTATTTGATTTCAGAATTACCTTCCTCATTAAATGTAGTATTGGGTACCCACTTGCAACCTCAGTGCTTGCACTGGCCTTAAAATTTATTCACTTCTTCCACAGGTATGCAACAAAGAAGATCTAGAATAAAAGCCTGAATATTGTCAAGCATACACATTACTAATCTTTCAGCTTTATTGTTTCTATAGAAAAGAGAGAAACTTCCAATACTGTCCTGTATTGTATAACCTTTTGGGGATGTTTTGCTTAGTACACAAGGAAAAGGAAGTCAAATATTGATTGAAGGAGTCTACTCACAAGTCGCTGTACAGCAGTATAACATGGGGCAGGCTGATGTTGCATAGGGTCTGCAACAAGAAGCCCATCAGGTCTATGAGGTCTGTCAGACCAAAGACTGCAGTGGCTGTGGGTGCCAGATGTGTGACCACTGTGTGCTGCTACAGCAGCCTGTTCCACTGCCCTTTTGGCTCCCCTCTGCTGTGCTGCAGCTGAAAGTAGTAGATACCCCTTGTAGCAAGGAGGAATATCATATTCTTTCCTGATTTTATCTCCTAGGAAGCCTTTCACATAGCTTCTTCAACCAGCTTAAGATTTACAAAAAGAGGTTTAAACTTTCATCTATTTGCAGCCCTGAATCCTATGAAGCTTCCAACTCATCCCCATGTACTTTAATGCCTAACACTTTAGAATGAGTGTGATTCAGTGAGCAGAGAAATCAGGAGACCTGGATTCTAATAATAGTCCTGATAAACCATGTACATTGTGTAGCCTTCCTGAGTAATAATGTGTTTCCTGTGGATAGTTTTAAATACAGATTTTACCCACAGAAATTTCAGTGCTCCTTTAAATTATTGTAGTTATATGCATTACTCATGCAGCAGTTTTCTTAACATTTCTGGAAAAAAAAAAAAATTTAAAAAACCCAATACCTTCACTGTGCCGTAAACTTATGGAGTCTTTACTGGCAGTATCATAGGCAAAATTACAGGCATGTTGAACATAGAATTGAAGCTATTTTTATTTCAAGGGCAGGAGTATGTCTGTTTATTACAGGATGAAAAAGGCATAGTAAAAGCATAGGAAAGGACTAATTTCTCCAAGAGGATTATGAGGTAACAATTGAAACTGTTTGGAGAGACTAACGTTAGCCTAGCAAACCAGCCTCCTTAGACAACTGATAGTGATCCTTTCTCCTCTCCAAAACCAAAGTGAGCCTGCACCAGTGTAAAGAAACATCAAATTCCATGCAGTTGCTAAGACTTTGCCATTACTTCCCAAACTCACTCTTTCTGTAGTAAGAAAACAGACAAATTCTTCCTAGCACAATTCACATTATGCTCACAATCTAAATTATACCCTAAAGGAATATCTGTATTTCTGCTGACTGTAAGGGAAATATAGATGCTTGGTCCTCTGAAACTTTTTTAATAAGACTGTAGTGCTTCTCTTTCTTAAATGTAAGCTGCTGACTTAAAAATTGAGTATGAAATGCACTGTACTCCACTTCATAAGGTACTAATATGTCAGTTCACTCCTGACAGTACTTTACTATTGGAGGTATTCTTAAAATATGAAGAAGATTGTGATGATGCTATGTTCTGCCTTTGGAAGTTATGCTGGAAGCAATCACTAGGAATGCTGTTTTCCCACTTGTAATTAAACACTACATACGAGGATAAGAACCAAATAAACCTCGCTAATGTTATATTCTGTCTCCAATAAAGTAAAATTCATACTTTTATTTTGACAAAGTTCTTTTCTCAAAGGTTAAATGGCTATATTAAACAAGCATCACTTTCAACAAAACACGCTGAGTTTTCTCTTCAGTACAATTTTGCCCTTATTTGGTAAAACTGAAGAGAAAATGCACAGGGTTATTTTTACTAGCACCAAAAGCAGTCTCAAGCCATTTCCTACAGGACTCAGGACAGACTTGAGAGTCGAATGAGAAGTCTAAGCTCAAGACAATGAATGGAAAACCTATAGACAGGAGATCTCACATGCTTGCTCCTTATCAAAGCCAGGAGGAGTTATGTTGCCAGTTTGAATATGGTGCAAGGACAAATAAAGGACAGCTTTGTACGCTTCCCTGCTTACAGCACATCTCTGAAGTCCTTAAACATGGATTATTTAAGGGCACAGGCAAGTTTAATCATTAAACAGAGTTTTCTGTTAAAACCCAGGTACTTTCCAAGACTCATGTTTACCTGTTTCCTTGATCCCAAAAGACGTGAAAATAGAGCAGGGTTGAGAACAAATGTCAGAAAAACTGTGTTTACTGGCCACCTTCACGATCATAACAAAATATTTGGGTATGTGACTATGCCATGGCAGGCCTCATTCTTTGGCAGAATCAATTCAAACAGCTTTCTTACTTGAGCAGCACAGGATGCTGTGACCTCCATGGCCTGCACACAACTTTAGTTTGCACTTATAAATGCACCCTACTCTGCATGCTTAGTGTAGGATGATTTGCCCCTGGAAAATATGGTGCAAAAGGCAAGAAAACCTGACACTGAAAACACTGAGATTTATTCCTTCACGCCTTTAGCAAGTAAGTTGCTTTTTTTTTAAAAAAAAAAGTCTTTTCTTAAAGGAAAAGATTGTCAGTAAGTCCAGAGAAAATGTTTTGCTTCTGTGTACAGTGAGGATAGATAGAGACTGATTAGAGAAGTTAAAGTTTTTTCGAAGTGCAACACTCTCTTTCTGTCTAGTGTTGCTACAGCCCGCCCTGAAAGTGGGGTAACTGAGATCCTTTTCAATAGATCACTTCAGTCAGATGAGAGTGAAACAGCACTGAGTGACCAGTGTTTATACATACATAGTTGCAGTGGAAAGATAAATGGTTCTTTCCTATATACAGGGTAGAAATATAAACACTCCTATTTATTTCTATACAGCAGCTGACTTTAGTTGGTATTTGAGTAAAAAGAGAGTTTCCTGCATATGCAGGCTTTTGCAAGGTGATCTTTCTGTCTTTTGTAAAATGTAATTAGTCAAACATAATCCATGAATATTGAAACAATGGAAAAATTCAATTACTGTAACTTACCAAACAGTATATAGGATGTGCAAGTGAGTGACATTGCACATAGTTGTCTTTCATGTGTAGATCAAGTTACATCATCAGAGTAATTAAAATATTACCAAAATCCTTATGTATAAGAACACTGTGACAAATAACCCAGTCAAGAAGAAATTCACTACTTTTGAGGTGAAATATCAGACTAATCTAGGGACTGGATTTTAATCTAAACTCATTCAGAAGCGTCCTATGACTTTTGTTTTCTTCTTTTCTACGTCTTGGGCAAGCTGCTTACTCTCTTGTATTTTTGGTGTGATCTCAACAAATACATTGACATCCACAGATGCAGACAACATCCAATTCTCACAAATCTTTATCATTTATTTTTTAACCAATTAATAAGAATTAACAGGGTTCAGTAGACAATGCACCGGCCACTTATTTGGAATTCACTGATTCCCAGCCATCTGCAGAGCACAGCTTGTAAACTAATGTACTTGGCAGCATCAGGAAAAGCTTATCTACTTCAAGGTATTATGAGGTCAGAATCATGTATATGTGTATCACAGCCCAATTAGAAACACGTAGTTCTAAATGCAAAGGGTTTTTTTAAGCAGAACGCTGGAAAGGCGAAATTGGAGAATACCAAAAAGATACTGAGATGTTAGGTCTAAAACACTTCAGAGAAGCTCTACCTGCGTCATATCAGCAAAACTAGCATGAATATGGCCACAGTGTCAGGACCTACCCAGTGGAATAGTAATATAATACCCAGTAAGGTAGTAAAAAACAGTTTTGTCAAGGCTCTAACATCTGGATTCTTGTGGTAAGCTAACAAACTCTTTCCTTAACCTAAATTTACTTTGTCTATGAAAAGGGTAGGTTAGGAAGCATATTTCTAATTCCCACTCTAGGAAGCATGTAAAAAAACCCTTCTTCAAATAGTGGCCAAACAAGAGATACAGTCCTAAATGGGTTGGTACAACACAGGATATTAGGAGGCCACCAAAATAGCGCAGCTATGAAAAGATAAAATAAAAGCTGTGTCAGCCAGGTACTCCAGAAGAAATAAATTTAGATTTACCAGGGAATATGAAAGAAAGAAAATGAGATGGCTAAAGCTTTCTGCCATTTACTCTATTTAGGACAGCACTCAGGGTCATGAGACTAGGAAAGACTGTGTACCTTTTTTTTCGCCAGAGAAAATGCACCAGGCTAAGAGACTAAGTGAAATGCTAATGCCACTGTCTAGGGCACTGGTGAGACAGCATTAGCAACAATTCTGATCAAGTGTGTTTATGGAAGCCAAGTTCAAATGGGAAAACACCCAGAAAAGTTAACAGGAAGATTAGAAGAAAGATGAGCTTAACTTATGGCAGAAATAAAAACAAAACAAAACAAAACCAAACAAAAAACCAGTAAACAAAACATTAGCTTGTTTCTCTGGATAGTAATCTGGTCATGATGCAACAAGAGCTATTTAGACTGATGTATGTGGGAGCAGATACTGGATGTCATCAATAGCATAAACTGAGTGCCTCTGAGCTGGAGGTGATTAAGTATCTAACCAGCAAGGGAACAAGCTTCTACAGTACACTTCCAAAAAGGGGGATTGACAGGAGGACTCCAGAGGCAGCTAGATCAGTTAACTAAAAGGTGTATATGTATTTCTCTGTGGATTTAGTGGCTTGGGAGGCTCTTGTTCTCCAGTGCTTCTACTATGAACTAACACTAACATACCTCATAATTTTGCTGATTGACAGAAGCTGAATTGTCATGCAAACTCCTCTATCTAATACCTTTGTTCGGCCTTTTTTTCAACAGAATTTTATAATAACTTCTTAAATATCCATAAGCATCATTTTGGCTAGCTATTGTCCTTCTCCATTGTGTTTGGATGTGTCTGCTACAAACGTACCTTGTGTAGACACACCGATTGCCAGTGACAACAGCATATGAAAAACTAAGGGAAATTGTTTTCATTTCTTTCCTTGGCAAAGTAGATAATTTACTATAAGTGGGAATTATCTCCCACTTCCTAATTTTTCTCCCCTCAGCCACCTTTGAAATTATCTTCCCATACATAAAAACTGCTGAGAAGGTGCCCCTCTTTGCTACCCCCAGCGCTAGCCAGGTGCCACCACTCCCCGGTGACTACACAGGTGGGGGCACGGTGCCAACTTCCCGTGCTCCTCGGCAGGACCTCGGTACGGCTCATCATCCAACACTTGACAGCCACTCAGCCACTCCCAGGAGAGCCGCTCCAGGGGCAGTATCTGGAAAACACCGCTCGATGCGCCCGAGTGTGACTCGAAACCCACCCGCTGCCCTCCCTCCGGGGGACACGACCTCTC
>VWZP01005854.1:0-35430 GCA_013396995.1 Dicaeum eximium | reverse complement strand
GGCGGATGCGCCGCCCTCCCGGCCCGACCGCCCGCAGCCGGGAGGAGCAGCGCCGGCCGGGGGAGCGCGGGCGGCGCTCCGGGGGCTGCGCTCGGTGAAGGCCGGGGCCGAGCGGCGCTGCACAGCGTCCTCTGCGGGCAGGGGGAGGGCGCGGGGCCGCTCCCGCCCCGTTATCCCGTCCCGTTATCTCGCTCCCGCCCCGTTATCCCGCTCCCGCATTCGGGCTGGTCCCGTTCTCACGGCCGCGCCCCGTGGCCCACAGCCAGCGCTGGGGCTCGGCGGCCGAGTGCCCTGCAGCTTGAGGACTGCTGATCAGTGTCCTCGCTGTGCACGGTGACAGTCCCTGGCCTGTCTCCTCATCGCACCCCGCTGTCCTGCTTTCTCTTGACTCGCTTGGCTTTTGTGCGATGGCTGACAAACACGGTCGGGCAGCTCCGTGCTGTGCTGCTGTGCCCTGGCCATAGTCCCGCGTGGACATGAGGGCATCGCTTCTGGATGGTGGCGGCCGTTTCTGATGTCCGTACTGATGCCATTATGAGGTGGTGCTTAACCATCCAAGAAGATGTTTTAAATATCTGCCTCAGCACTTTTTGCATAACCCCATCCTCTAATTCAGAGTCCGTATTTACCTTGGGTCCACATGGACAGCGTAGAAAAATGTATAATGGGTGTTGGAGCCAGATTTAAGATTTGGCAAGTTCTGCTCTAATGAAAGGGTGAAGATGAGGCATGGGTGACTCTGGAGATGCCTGCCCAAGGTTTGAGAGCCGGACACATGCTAGGCAGAGGAAAGGGCAGGAGAAGGCAGCAGTGGTGGCTGAGGCAGCATGGAAACAGCAGTTTGCCCTGTGCGTTATCCACTTTGCAGATTTGGTATATATCGCTTGAAGTGAAGCACCCATAGGAGCTGTGGCACGAACAAATAGTGTCATAGAGACATGAAAATGGATTAAAGTGTATAGCAGAAGAAATTTCATTCTAGCTTTGCAAGTTTTTTTGTTTCATTTGCAGCTGTTTATAGCTACCCCACTATAATACCAAGATGGGAAGTATTTTTCAAAGGCATTGTGCATTTTTTGGAGCTCACCCTTCTTTCCTGCATGAAACACAGAATGTTGCTCTTTCTTCCATTGTAGGTATCTTGAATTTGCTTAGTATTTTAGACCCACCTGCACGGGTGCTAAGAATCACTTTTGGGTTTTCTTAATGCATGCAATTTAGTCTTACTATTGATTTTAGGTGAATACCTACCAAAAATCATGAGTAACAACCCATTTCTTTTTAAAAACAGGGCACATTATACATGT
Source organism: Dicaeum eximium (assembly GCA_013396995.1). NCBI lineage: Eukaryota > Metazoa > Chordata > Aves > Passeriformes > Dicaeidae > Dicaeum > Dicaeum eximium. The sequence goes on along the minus strand of VWZP01005854.1, from coordinate 34,123 downwards.
TATCAATTGCAGTTAGGGAAAAAACAGAGAGCTTTTTTCTCCTATGAAAGCTTTGTTTTAATGGGATTTGGATTTTAGAAAGTATTATGAATATATCACATAATCCTGAATATATATTAAACTATAGTTTTCCATAAAACATTTCTCATTCTGAAATGTCACTTTAAATCCTACCTGAATAGGTATTTGAAACAGTACATTCAAGTGTTCAGAGAAGTTTTTCATTATGGAATTTAGAAAATAGATACTATGGATTTACTATTATATTAAATTTTTTAATTTTTTTTAAAAAGTAGATTTACCACAGATACATTATAAATTTAAGACTAAATGATGCCAGGTTCCTAAATTTATCCCAAGAAAAAAATCCTCCACAGCTTTCAATTATATTTGCATTTATCTTAGCATTGAAATCTTGAAGCAAACTCTCACCTAAAAATCTCCATACAGGCAACTATTAATAGAACATGAAGCTGTGTTTACTTCTAAATTATCCTATCTCCTTTTATAAAGCATGAGGTTTATTTTCTTTTAGTGCAAATATTAAAGTAAACAGATACATGCATAAACAATACTTTTCTTTTTCTTCTTTGATTTTCAAATGCATAAAAATGCACAAAATAACACTGATTTTGTAGAATCATAGAGAGGTTTGTGGTTGGAAGGGATCATCTGGTTCTAACTCCCCTGTGTTTAGCAGGGACTCCTTCACCCACTGGACCAGGCTGCTCAAAGCTCCATTCAGCCTGGCCCTGTCATTTTGCATTGTGTGTTGGTTGAAGAGATGATGCTGGGGTAATTTTTTATTACTCCATTTTTGTCTCTTTGTTGTCTGACAGGAACATAATCTTTTTCTTTCTGTCTTCTTCAGAGGCTTCAAGGCGGTATCGGAGAGAAATGAAGCAGAATGAAATAGTATAGTGCTAGACACAAGCAAGCTCTTGTACCTCAAGCATGGTAGTCCAGTGGCCTGCTGTGATGATACTCCTCAATACTCTTGTCCACAGAGCACTGTGTTCATGGCTCAACAGTTTCTGTTGATTAGTAATCACTGGGTCACAATATACTAATATTTTGAAACACTTGAAGCTCCCTTTTAAACCGAATTTCTATGAACTACGTATTTTCACCAGGTGTTAAGATACAGGGGATCCAGTTTAGCAAAATACCTTATTCTCTTAACCAGAAAAGTTGTCATGAATATCAATTCAGGTTTTCAGGTGTATTGATTATACTACCTCCTTTTCATTTGTTTATCCTACAATCGCAGGAATGGTTTTTTTTCCCCATACCAAATGGGACTCACGGAACAAGTTGGTTATTATTTGCTAATTGAAGCTAAAGAAAGTAAGAGAAGTATGAGTTTTCCTAAGGTTATGGCAAAAAGTCATTCAAATAACATAAGTCATCACAAAAGCTTACCCAGAATGAACATGCTTAACGTAAGATAGTTATAGCTAGGTGTGAATATATTTGTATATAGCATGTAAGACTTATGTAGATGTAGAACATCTACATAAGATAAGACTGTAGAACAGTGTGATTTTGGGACACTTTTTAATCTTTGTAACACAGTTTGGCTTTTGCCCATAACACTATTCTACAGCACGTAGAAGATAAACAATAATGTTCAGAGCTGCATATGAAATGTAAGAAAACTTGTAAAAATAAAGTCACCAGGAGGCAGCTGGTTTATAACCAAATAAGTTGTTTTGAATGCATGAACTCTGAAATGATGGAGACATTAACAAAGCTGTTTCTCCATTTTGCACTAGAGGTCAAGATAACACAGATGCAATGTAACTTCACAAGTTCAGTGCAAATATTGGGAGCAAATACTCTCTGTGCTTACAAAATTTTCAAAGTGTAGGCCATGCTGTAATATTAGCAAGTAAGTAAGATTCAGAAGTAGAAGAAATCTGAGTTAATATGGAGAATAATAAGGCAAAGACAGTTAACTGATGGTCATTGTTCCTTTCCTGTAATTCTTAAATCAACATAGAAATCCTTTGAATTTTTGATTTAAGAAAATAAAGGCTTTTACTAGGTACATAATTCTAGCCATTATGAAAGATCAGTACCCCTTGACAATGTTTTCTGTCATGTTCTCTTCCATCAGGTCAAATAGCTTTCTTTTTTTCCACTGACCTTTTAGAAAACAGTGTTTCTTTTACTCCAACATGCCATTTGACTTATCCTGGGATTGGACTTTGGATGCAGAGACCAGAAAAAAAGGGAGTCATAAGTATTTCACAAAGTAATAAAGGTTGTTCACCCTTGCTCAGGCTGTCATGTTTTCAAATCTGGCTTATAACTGTAAAATGTAAATGTTGAGGTATGTCTTCTTCAGGTATTTATTTTTTTTTAAAAAGGATGAGATCTTTTGACTAGGTAAACAGGAAATGTAGACAGAAAGAAAATGGTAATTAGAGACCTCAGAAATGTTTCTCTCTGGTTTTAAACATTCTTTCATAAGAAGCCAAGCTTAAATTAACAAAATACAGTTCTGAAATTAAGCTAGAAATTGATAGTGTATTTGGCACCGAGACAAGATCTGTCTCAAGCACAGATCTCCAATACACAGCCATTGAAAAAAATCTGTGGGGAGTTCTTGTCAGGCTAGAAGACAGATAAAATACATAGAATCTTGCCATGAGGAAAACCATGTTGTATTTGCAACAGATACTTCACTGCTGTATAGATACTTGGGTTTGTGACCTTGGCAGATTCTGCAGATCCTTAAAACCCCAACAGACCAGACTCACACGTCGGGCCGCATGACAGCACACTGCTGATGTATGAACTGGAGATGCCACAGCAGGGAATGAGAAAGCTGTTGGTAAAAGAGCAAGTCTGATGCTCATCACATGAGACTTGACAGGCCTGCATTACAATGAAAGACAAGCAAACAGTTCTGTCAGGGATTTTTTTTTTTTTACTACTTCTGATTCTCAGAACAGAAGATACTGTTGGTCTATTCACTATTAAATTTTGCAACCACTAGACCTGTAACATAGAACTGAAATGCAGCTTTTCATCTTTTGCATAAAGGACCAGCATAAATCACCACAGTTTTGCTGTTGATGGAAAAGAGCATTGGGTTAATCTGTCTTTGCACTGTTTTTGCCATTGCTACTGAGTCACAGCACCACATACACCATCACATTTCATGCATCCTCAGAGTCTACGTGCAATGGTTTCATTGCTGTGTAGAAAAGAGAGAATTTGTGATTTTCACGTTCTATTGCACAGCACCATGGTCTTGTGTGCAGTAAGGTCACTCAGATCTGTGGAGATTAAACAGGCATTTCACGCTCATCCCTTTGAAGGCATCTCCCTATGCCCTGTGTCCCAGGGCTGAAGAACAGAAACATCTAACTCTTGACTCACCACAGCCTAATGTGAGCACTCACAGCACTATGCATCTGCATATCCAGTGTCCTGTCCAGCCAAGGGAGAAAAATGCCACCTGGAGCTGAAGGTGGCAGTAGCATGTGTTCTAGCACAGATTTTGGTACCAACTCTAACTTCAAAAATCTTAAAAATATCTGCTCTGCTGTTTCATGAAAAAGGGACTTAACACTTAGAGTCTGCAAACCATTCAAAAGGAGTTCAGAGTGATGCATATTCATAATGATGGGCAGATCGTGGTTAAAAATTATAGAAATTATGGAACTAAGGTCCATGCTTAGAATCGTACCTATACCTGTAGAGATATTTGCTAGCAGTGCATGCCTAGTCAAATTAAAAAACGCATTTAAATGACATGCCAAATGTATTGCTTATGTAAGGCTTTTGCAACAGGACTTCTATTCATGTTGAAATGTCATCAACATAAACTTTCTGTATGTCAGAAGAATTGTTTTGTGTTGTGCATACACCTCTATACCATTATTCACAAGGTTTGGCCTAGACAAGAGGAAGCTCTGACAGCAAAAAAGAGCATACATCAATTTGTATAAAGCAGAGAAATTCTTAAACATGGCCAACAAAATAGTTTTGTCAGGTCTGTGATATGCCACATCACCAATCTGAATGGTCACTGGACAGCATTGATGGCTCAGTGCTGACAACAGCTCAGATCAAGCAGATGATCTAGAGAGAGGAGTTCTGGGACTACTGCTCTGGTAGGAATTTTCACACAGTTTGTCCTGTCAAATAATTTCTGCACTGCCAAAAGGGTTGTTAAAACAGCATAGTAGCAAATGCTCTCCAATTAATTATTATGTTTAAGGTTTTGCAGAATAGTCAAGGGAAGTAACAGCCATGAACAGTGGGGTTTAGGCTCTCAAACCAAGCAGTCTGATTTTTTTTTCTACTCTTGATGAGAGGTTGATTGGTTAAAGAAAGATCTGACCAGTTTTATCAGATATACACACAGTCAGTGACATATATGGATGCTGTGTTCATTCATTTTGCTTCAGACTTGTCTATCTTCCCTCAGTATGATGTCAGCATAAAGCTCCCAGTAATTAATGGTAATTACAGAAATAGATACAGTTCATTAATTCTTCTACAATTCCCTAGATTTTATTTTGAAAGTTTCTGCTATAGTAACTACAGACTTAGGTAAAAAAAAAAAGGTGAAAAGAAGAAACAGTTGAAAAAACCACATATAGTCAGCTTGTATATTTTTCATCTAGAAATATAAAAATGAATGAGGAAATAAATATATTCACATCTAGCTCTAATACAATTTAATTTTTCTTGCTTTTTTCTCCTCTGATAAGCATTTCAAGACAGAAACACAGTTGCTGCTAATGATATCATGGTGATTTTATCAAGTACTTCCCATGAATACTCTGCAGCTGTGTTAGAAGAGGTTGTTGTGGCAGGAAACAAGCTAATAGATATTTTTGGGTCCCTTAGCTATGCATGACTCAGGAAGAAAAAGAATCATTGCCTGATTTTCTATTCTGCATAGGTACTTAAAACACCAATCATCAGACCTACTCAGACATCAGTCCTATTTCATCAGGGATGAAATAAGCCTCTGGAGGTCAAATGTGAGGATGTAATTCTGTGAGATGCTGATCCCCTGTAGATCTCATTAGCTTTCAGTTAGAGGCATCCACCTTCTCTCCAATCTGAAAACTTAGGCTGAAAATCAAAACCAAGGAAGGATTTTGCTTGAAAGGACTCCAACTCAGACTTTAATGTCAGATCAACTTCATGATCATTTGGAGTCTTTAAAAGCAGGTAGTAATTTGTTCACCAGAGTAAAGATGTTGAGTGGTTGGCAGATTCCATACATGATTAATGACATATTGTCTATCTGCATTTTACTCCTTATTTCCAAGGTAAATGCTTCCACAGTTCCCTGTCTTCCTTGTTATACATGCAGTACATTATCATGCTAGGGAGCTGGCAGTAGCCTCTAGCATTAGGTCACCATTATTTCCATCAAACAGGAGCATTCTTATTTCAGAGAAATCACGTCTCAAATATCTGCAACTGCCTCTCAAGCTATTTGGTACATTCGTATTTTGGATGTTTGTTTCCTTCTCTTGCTTTTACTTATAGCAAAATATTACACACCTCACCAAAATGACAACTGAGTACAGCCATAAGGGAAAGTTCAGCTATAGTATCTTGGTTTAGCTCACTGTGCCTGGCACCCCTATGGGCATGCTACTTTGGTATGCAGGGCTGAGGGTGTGGAGGAATTATTCAGGAAGGGAATTAATCACTCTGTTTGCATAGTCTGTCCCAAGTGCTCTGGAACTTGCAAATTGTGCAGAAAATGGGAGCATAAAGGCAGGTAGATAAAGACAGGATGTGTTGGATTGATGTTTGCAAATGAACCCAGTTCTGCCATCATGACTTCTGCATAAGGAACTGAGCGAAATTCTGGCAGCTGGCCATAGAGTGCACAGTTAGATATTCACTGCAGAAACCATTTTGTAATTTTAAGACGTTTCACAGAGCAGGCCAGTTTCCAACCAGAGCTGATGATGGGTCACAAGTAATTTCATTAGCTGTTCCTCTGCAGTAGCGTTTTCTAGCAAGGAGGAGTAACAGTCCTCAGGGAAGGACCCCTTACTCTGCCACAATGCAGAGAAACTCACACTACAGTCAACTTCCATGTTTCTCATTTTTAACCTGCCTAATTGAAATCTAATCTGCATAGAATCTCCCAAGTGCAATCAAAATGCCAAGCTGCTTGTTGTGGAAGTGTAAACGTGGTCAGAAATTTGCTTGAAAGTAGGTTTGGATTTTGCCTTTCCCACTGACTCATCCCTGATTTAAGAAAGTCCCTTAGCTCCTGTTTCTTTTCTCGTAAAATAAGATAATATTGTTATCTCATCATAGTTGCTGCTCTGATAGGAATGTTATGAACAGGAAAAAAGGAAATAAGTTGGAAGGAAAAAAAATTGCAGAATTAATTACATTGTATTCTTTGAAAATTGTGCATATTATGATCCATCAAAAGTGAGATACTTACAAATAAGAACAGAAAAATAAGTGGACAATTACTTCTAAAGAAGCATAGGTCTATATATGATGAAGAAGATAATTATTCAGTAGGAACTCTATTCTCTGAGAAGCTTCTACCCATATTTCTGGTAACCACAACAAAATGCAGAGGAATGACAATAATTGCTGTGCTGGTAAAAAATTTTAATCTTGCTTTGGATTCTCTAGCATTCACTGGTATAGCTTTTCAAACAGCATTTTGCCTGTTCAAATAACTACAAGTAAAAATACCACTTCAAGAAAATTCAGTATTCTAGAGAATATTGTATTTTTTAATATTTATCAAAGTCTAGCTACTTTCTCTGCATAGCAGAAGGAAAACAGAAGTCTCTGTGGCATACACAGTTCAAAAATTACCACGAGCTTCTAGCAGGGCCCGATGGTTTGTGTTTACAATTTCTTCTAACTTAAGAACCACTCTTTATGTTCTTGGTTTAAGTACACTCAGAAGGAAGAATTTACTTTAGGCAGTACCTGCTTCCTCAGATTTTAGTACAGTGTTACATGGCATTCAGATGTCTGAGACTTGATATACGACAGACCACTCGTGCTTCCTCAGTCAAAACAGCCTCGTTTATTCTCCTCTAACAGCTTTTAGAGGCAACCCAAAACTCCCAGTGCTGCACAGCCATTGGTCTGGCCTGTGTGCTCCCAGACCCTGAACCAACCAGCTGCTTGCATTTTCGGAGAGATGCCGCTGGTTGAAAACTGTGTCAGTCAGCCCAGAGGCTAGTTTGTGGACCTGGGCTAGCTTTCTTATTTATAACTGGATTAATGTTCAGCATTAATCTGCTTAAACTGCAACAGTTCAGTGTGTTCTCATATGGTTAGAAACACAAAACAAGGTCATATGGCTCTAGTTCCTAGAATATGAAATACAGGTTTGTGCATGATAATCTAATTTGCCACTAGGATTGCCTTCATAATTACTCATCTGTAAATCTTTTAAAGCAAAAACAAAAAGAATGTGGTAATGTCAGCTTTTGTGTCTTCATCCAGTGTACCAGATCACTCCAACCCTATGACAACTACTTAAATATATGACAAGTTCAGTCAACCAGCAATAACAACGAACACTATGGTTATGGACACACAGGCAAAGCATTACATCAAGAGTTCTACTGTTCAAATATTTAGGGTATTTTTATCGTGGTCAAAGTGCAGTGTCAGACATCAATAAAGAGGAAGGAAAAATGCATTTATGGAACAAACACACGCTTTCATGCACTGGTCTTTTGGCAGCATTCCTCCGAGCTCTAATAGCTTGCAAGAAGACAGTGCAAAGACTTCCTCTGAACAGAACTGGAGAAAGAAGTGATCTGTTAGACCCAGAAGGTCTTTATTTTTTACCTAAATATGACAAAAAAGCCAAATATTTTATATTTAATTTTAAAAGTCTAGTATCAAAAAGCTTGGAGTGTAACTAAGCAGAAAACTTGTTTTCCGTGTATTTTTAAACATTTTGATTTAATTTCTACTGGAAATAATGAGAAGGCTGAACCTGTTATTCTACCTGAGACCTACATCCATGTAAATTCTGTCATGGGTACTTAATGACTTTTGCAACATGTGCTTCTCAAATGGGAATAGTTTCACTGCATGAACAGTAGGTTTTACACAGGGGCCAAACATAATGTTGCTTTCTAAAAGCAATGCATCAGGAAGTGAAGATTAGAGCCAACAGAAGACTCACTATACAGAGGAAAAGCAGCTGTATCAGTCCATACACTGCATGTATGTAGCAGCTCTTGATTCAGCCATGCCAAAAAGAATTCAAGAAGCTGCCTTTTCTGGCTTTAGAATAATGATTTATCACAGAGATGGCACCTGCTCCTATTCTTTAGTAGAAAGTTGCTATATAGTCTATTTGATTTGCAGCAACAATATTTACCAAAAGAGGAGGCAGTCATAGGGAAGAATTGCCAGAAACCTCTCTGACATGCCTCTACAGCTCAGGAAAGTACACTGGTGCAGTGTCCAGACTCTGAATAACAAGAAGACTGAGAAACACGTACTTCAGCATCATGAGCAACTGAGGCAGTGGAAATTCATGTAAAAGTGGACAACCAGGGGAAACTGATTTTCTGCAATGACTTCAGGCAGAAGTTGATTTTGTTTGCTTACTTGTATGCGGATGAGAGGTGGGGGACTAATAAGGAAAAAAGGAAAGAAACTTTCCTTCCCAGAGACTGGTGAGCACTTTACCCATTTCCAGGAGAGAGAAGAGCACTTACAAACTTTTGATGTTTGGATGGCAGGATTATTCCTTAGAAGAATCTTTAACGCTTTCTGGAACAACACAATACCAGCTAAAGCTGACAACAAATATAGTTTGTAAGTGCCACACATCATAAGTAAACACATCTCAGGTTCAAATCCAAGTACTTACACTAGTGCCCCATGCTTTGTAACACTTTTCCATAAGACAACAAATCTGGTTACCTAGCATATGCTTTTCTTTACTCTTGCAAAGCTACTTCAGACTACTTCAGCTACCTGAAGCAGTCCTCTTTCCCAAAGTCCCTAGCTCTGCACTCCAGGGTTTTAACAAGCAGTCTATACCAAGATTTCAGGCCCTAGGCAATGTAGGCAATCTTGTCGAGTATGTTTAGCAATAAAAGATACTCAGTACTGGTATACAGATGGCAAAGAAATAATGAGTGACTGCTTTCTCTCAGCAGCTTTGGCCTAAATAGTAAACTCCAGCCATGATCTCTAGGCTTTCTTCATTAATCTTCCAGGTTATCTCTCCCTGAGAATCACCTTCAGTCATTCCTTGGTAAAAGCACTGAGTACAGTCAGAATTAAGCTCTAAAGGCATATTCAATATGGAAGATTTTTCTCTGTGCTAACCAGAATTGCATACAGACCACATATATTTTGAACAGACACAGTAGAGGTTTCAATTTGTATTTATATTTCATATCTGACTACAGCAGTTATAAGTTTAAGTGACAGAAGTCAGAGTTGGCAGCTCTAGGTTATACAATACTAGTAGCTGTGCTGAATTTACGCTGCAGAATTTTGTAGTATCTGCACTAAATTCAGAAGTAGAAAAGAGGACTCGTAACATTTAACTGTTTATAGTTCATTTTCCTATATGATAAAAATATAGGTGTGTTGTATATCTCTTACAATCTTGAGTGCTTGAAGACAAGAAGATTAAGCTATAGGGAGTATTAAAAATTGTGCCTTGCACACACAAGAAAAAAACATAAAAGAAGCTTGTTTTAAGGTAATAAATTAATGCTCCTGCTAGATTAGTAAAGTATTGATTACTATTAGCATAAAGCCAGCAATATCTTTCAAAATTATATGTAGGTGTCACACAACTTCTTTTCTGAGATTTTTGATAAAACAAAGACAATACTATTAACTATGTATCATTTAAACTGACTTCACTTAAAAACAGGACAGCTGGGTACACAAATAAAGTCTGTGTTTCTTTTGTTCTAGAATTACTTTGACTAAGATTATAATTATAGATGACTAAGGAAAAGGAGTGCTCATTTTGGGTCAGAGCCAAGCTGTTACACTGTGATAAACATGTGAGTGGTATCAGCATATTTTTGTCACATAAAACATAGTTGTTTTGAGGCAAAGATACTGGTGGTTATTTAAGCCTCTTGGAGCGACTGCAGGAAAATTTCATTTCTTTAGGATACTTTGAAACATAGTCTTTATCCTCCACATTCCCTTCCTGCCCGCTTCTTCCCAGAACTCTGGTAAAGGCTGATGTCACATTTGAGCTGGCTAATATCATGATACAACTCTCAGATTTCTCACAGATTCTTCCTACTCCTTTTCCTCCACTGTCTCCTTCTGCATTTGCTAATAGAAAACATTTGTGTATACTTTCAAATGGATGCTGGAAAAGCTGACAAGTCCCTTCTCAATTACTTTCTCTGAGGAAACAGTGTCCACAGCTAAGATCTCATGTATTAAAAAAAAATGGAATTATATAGTGCTGGATCTTGTGTGCTGCTTCTTTAAATGTTCTCACCCAGCAGGAAATATAAATGGAGCTTAATATTAGTATTCTTGAACACGACGAAGTATTTTTCTTTATATGCATTACCTTAATTCTCAGCAAATTAGCAATCAAGGTCATTAATATATCCTCCTATCATTCACCCAGTGCAATCAGAATTGACTTCTCAGATGTAATTATGTCCAGAAAATATATTTATCTGTTGTGTGCCTTGGATGGCTGCTACTCCACGTCTAATGCTGTATCTTCTTTAGCAGACTCATAACTGCCAAAGGGAAATCAGTCGGAGGAGTGAACAAGAAAATATTAAGCAGGTAAGTAAGCTCTTGGCTTGTGTTAACAAATATAATTTATGGCACTACAAAATGTTCTCTGCTGAAGATTTTTCCTCCAGAAACTGAGATAACTGGAGGAGAAAAATCCATGAGTATTTCAATCTTATTAACCTTCAGTGATGACTTTCTCCAATTTCTTCTGTCTAGGATCCTGTACTTGGTGTTCAAATGTTGTATAACACTAATTTTCAGACCCCAGTTTGGCAGTTTGCTTTGTTTACACTTTTTCACCCAAGAAATCTTCCCTGTATAAGCTGAGTGAATGCTTAGTTTATACAGGCCACACTATATCGGCTTGGCTGTCTAGTGCTGGAACAGTGGAACAGGTAGGTGTCTCCTCGAATCACAGAATAACAGCATATTCTGAGTTCGAAGGGACCCATAAGGATCATTGATTCCAAGTCCTGGCCCAGGTAGCACAGGTCACCCCAAGAGTCACACCATGTGCCTGAGAGCCCTGTCCAAATGCTTCTGGAACTCTTGTCAGGCTGCTGCTGTGACCACTGTGCTGGGAGCCACGGCCTGTTCCAGTGCCTGACCACCCTCTGGGTGGAGAACCTTTTCCTGATATTCAACCTAAACCTCCCCTGACACAACTTCAGACCATTCCCTTGGGTCCTGTCACTGGTCACTGGTCACCACAGAAAACAGATCAGTGGCTGCCTCTCCTTTGTGCCTTCTCTAACAGTTTAATATCTTTTTCATACTGTGGTACCCAAAACTCCCCCAGCACTCCAGGTGAGGCCATCCCAATTCAGAGCAGATTAGGACACTGTGAGAGACAGTATTGAAGGCATTGCTGAAATGCACAGCAATTCAGAATGCTGTGAAAGATCACAGAAAGTGATCACATCAACTGGTTTCCTTTGATCCACTAGGTTGACTACCTTGTCAGAAAAAGAATTAAGGTTTGATAAGCAGGACTTTCCTCCCATGAAGCCATGCTGGCTGTGACCAATGATTCCTTTGTCTTTCAGCTGTTTTTCAATGCCTCCCAGGATTACTTTTTCCATTATTTTACAGGGCACTGAACTGAGACTGACAGAACTGTAGTTTCCAGGGTCCTCTTTCTTACCCTTCTTGAAAACTGGGATGAGCTCAGGTTGCAGGCTTCCAGTCAGCTGGGACCTCTCTGGATTCCCAAAACCACGCAAAAATCATCAGGAGAGGTTTGGCAATGACATCAGCTAGGTCTTCAAGGATTCATGGATTAATCCTACCAGATCCCACAGATTTGTAAAGGTTCAGCCAGAGCAGCAGATCTTGTACAATTTCATGGTCAGCTGAGAGACGATCATTCTCACAGTCATGGTCCTCCAGCTCAGGGTGCTGAGACCCTGTTGCTCCTTCTTCCATGTTGAAGAAAGAGGCAAAGAATGTGTCAAACACCTCTGCTTCATCCATGCCCCTGTTTGTGAGGTGACCATCCTCATCGTCTAATGATTTTTACACTGCATTTTACCATTCAACTCCAGCTCAGCTTTGGCTGCATGAATTTTCTCCCTACAGTGGTGAGCAGCATCTCTGTATTACTCCCATGTCACCTGACCTTGCTTCCACTGGGCAGAAATCTTCCTTTATTGACTTATGTCCAGGAGAACATCCCTGCTCAGCCAAGGTGGACTTCTGCCTTGCCTGCTTGACTTCTGACATTTGGGAATTTCCTGCTCCTGTGCACTAAGGAGGTGAATGTTTAAAATGTGATCAGCACTGACAGACCACCACACCTGCAGAAACTTCTTCCCAGGAGGACTTTACTTATTAATTCCCTGAGCAGTCTGAAGTCTGCTTTCCTCATGTCCAGAGTTGAGGTTTTGCTGGGACTTTTCCACATGTCAACAGAGATTTTAATCTCTTTGTGGTTGCTGTGGATAAGATGGGCTCTATCTCCACTTTGTTCACAAATCTACACTGTTGACAAGCAGCAGATCAAGGACAGCATCTTTCTGAGTCAGGTCCCTTAGGACTAGTTCCATAAATAAAGTTATCATCCAGTTTTTTTGGAACCTTTTGTCTCAGGTTCTGCCAGCTGTGTGACACTCTTAGTTGATTTCTGGAAAGTTGAATTCCCCCCAAAAGGACAAGGGCCTTTAACATAGAAGCATCTCTTATTTCCTCAAAGAATAATTCATCAGTGCCATTGTCCTGGCCAGGAGGTCTATAGTAGACTCCCCCAATGACATCCAGATTATTTGTTTGCACCTTGGTTCCAACCCAGAGGTTCTCAACAGTGCCACTGCCACCTGTAAGCTGAATACATTCTACCCCTTCCATTACATACAGTGCCACCTCCATGCCTTTTCTGCCCTGCCTATGCCTCCTGAAGAGCCTGTAACCATCCAACAGGGCACTTCAGTCACAGGACTCATCCCACCAGGTTTCACTTGTGCCAAATCCATGGGAGTTGACCAAAGCCTCAAGCTCCTCTTCTTTGTTCCTCTCCTGCTTGCATTAGTGTAGAATTTCCATGTGGTACTTCATAGCCAAAACATGGGGAAGCAAATTGAGGGTTCTCATTAATGTTCATTTCCTCAAGATTTGGCACACCATCTCATTGCCCATCAGTGGCAAGCCTGGTTTCATCCCTTTCCCCCTTTGAAGCCAGTTTAGAGCTCTGCTGATGAGCCCCTCTAGCTCCTGTGCTGGTGTCACACGCTTAAATGAAGCAATGACTTTCCACTTTTCTGACTAAGATTTTTGGACATTAGAAATAATTTGCACTGCTTCCTCAAGCTACTTGATCCTTCTTTGGTCAGAGACTCTTCCAGGCTAGAAATACTTTTTGGACAAGATTTGTCAGAATCTTAATCATCAGTGTCAATGGCTGTGAAGATGCCCCTGGCATAATTGATCCCTTGACTTCCCATACGCCTCAGTTCCCTTGGTTTGCTTGTTATGCAGAGATTATTCGCTAACAAGGGGAGTTAAAAAGTATATGGCATTCTGCTTTTGAACTAGTTCAAGAATTACTTCAGACAGGCAGCTGAACTAATTTCAAGTCTATAAAAGCCGATAGTTTTTTCCACTAGTTTCAACGTGCTCTGCATGTTTTTGCTACTGAACAGCATCTTTTTTAATGGACTCAGGACTTGTTTTCTTTTACTTCTAATCAGCACTGCAGAATAATTTTACAGAACTCATGTTGTTCTTATTGTTTTCCCTTTGAAACCATAGAGATCTCTTTCCAAGGGATTCATATCTAACTCATTCTGTGGCTTTATATGAGTTAGCTTCTGCATAGAAGTCCCCAAATGCACAGAAAGGAAAATAAACATTTCCCACAGCCTCTCATTATATTTGACTCAATCTCAACATCCAACTTGTTTACATTGTTTCAAATTAAACACTTGCTAAACCAAAGCCTACTTTCCAACACAATTTTAATGTATCTGCTAAGATTCCCTGCATTTTAGCTACATAACAAATGTTTTATCTTGCAAATTTACCCTCAAAATACTCAGGTTTCATGGCAATTAAGATCATCAGTATTGCTATTTACCCCCTTCTGTTGCCATAGGTTACTTTCAAATACTCATGTTGCCCTCTTCTTCAGAATATTCCCCATTATTTACTTTAGAACATTTTCCTATTTCTTATTCAGAGTTCTTTGTTATGAGTTTATGAAAATATCAATATTAATATTGTGACACCACATCACATTTTAAATACCCACTGATACAGCTTTCTAAGTTTCCTAGTACAGTTTATTCCAAGTTTGGTGATGAAAAGGCCTAGGTAGCTGCTCTTCCTCTATCCCACACTCTGCAGCCAAGTGGAAATCAAAGGGAGTGGGTATCTCTGCCTCTTGCATCTTTGAACTCTTTGACATATTAACATTTCACTTGAAGTACTTATTCACAGATGTTTCACATCATAATATTTTCTCAAGAGTCAATAGTTCTTGGGTTTTTGTGCACATCTATTCCCTGTGACCAATTTGGCAGTGTTTCTCAGCTCTCTTTTCCAATAGCTATGTTGCTGTAGCTAAATGGCATCAAGAAAGGAATCAACACAGAAATCTGATGTTCATGGAAAATCAATGGCATTAAACTCTAAACTTGGAAAATGCATTAACATATCACGCAAGGCTATACTGGTTGGGTTTCCCCTTTTCTTTGTATGTTTTAACTGACTAGTTTAGCAACAACTTAATACCCAAGTACCTTTTTTCTATTTCTCCTCTTGCGGTTGATGTGGTGTCTCATTCCTGCTTTGTGAGTAATTAGTGAATCTGACTTAGGAAATCGATTTTTCACAAATGTATTAGCAAATGTCTTCTGGATTTATTAATTTCTTACTGCAAGTAAAAAGTGCACAGGAAGTTTTGCCAGTACAATACTTGTTAAAAGATTACTCCATCTTCTGGAGCAATTACTAACAAAGAAGTGAAGTTTGGCTTGGTGTAACAGTCTTTTGGAAGAGAATATTTTTCACACACCCAAGTATTCACATATGCTCTCATCTGATCAGCTCGCCCTACCATCACCACCATTTTTTACAGATATTAAGACAGTTTCTTTTCATTTAACACTGATCTTTTCTGCCTTTTTTCTTTCTCTAACTTAACTTTTAGTCAAGTTTTCTGTTAAGTTTTTGTAAAGCACTAGTTCAATCCAGATTGCACTGACTGCTGTCACTCCTTTCATTTCTCATGGTTGACCTCATTCATCCCGTATCTTCATATGTTCTTAATACACTCCTTCTTCATACACTGATGCCAGTTATTTTTTTAGTATTGTGAACTTTGACAAACTCATCTTCCTACTGTCTTTTGTGCCTTAAGGGAAGGTAAGTACACGTTTTATTAAACTTTTTTTCATCCTGATTTCCTCATCTCAATTAATTTAGTAACTTTTAAAACGCCTATCTTGCCTAGTCCATGCTATCTTTATTCTTTTTCAGTTATTGATTTACTTTCTTAATTTAAACACTGATTCTTGCCCTTGCAGCTTGACTTTCTACACAGACAGTTCTCTTACTGTCTCCATACGTACTACTTTCTTCCCTTGGCTTTCCTCTTATCACAGACCCTGACACAACTTCCTCCTGGCTGAGCTTCAGATCTGAGCCTTTGATTCTGCCCCTCCTTTGTGCCCTTTGCAAGCCTCTCAGGCTTCCAGGCCTGTGCCTGAATTAGCCACAGTACCCAAAGGTGTGTAACACAGTAAAACTTCTGAATCATTCCTCACTGCAACAAAGTCCAGGAAGTCAATTACAGAGGAGCAGGCAAAATAGTGTGCACACCATTTTCTCGGAAACACTCAGCCAAAATAGTTCAATACAACCATTATGCCACAGGACACAGACCACATTCTAGCTCAAAATGTACTTACCAGGAAAACACATCGTGCTTGTTTTTCAACCTGAAGTGTGTCTCAACAATTCTTGGAAAAGAAATTCTCCTTTAAAAAGCTTAATTAACAGCAGATTTTAACTCCCTGTAAGGCAGTTTGACCATCCATTAAACAACACTGAAGTGGTCTGAAACATAAATTTGAAAGGTAAAGATCAGCTCTATTCTGTATGGATAATCCCTTTTTTTTTCCTTACACTGATCAAGATTTTTTTAATATAAGACAAGGAATTTGTTTACAATAGAAAACCATGAACACTTCAGAATCTATAATTTTAGCAAGTCAAAAGACTTATACAATTAAAAGATTCTTATATTCATTTGATCATAAAGAATTACAACCCAACTAATTTCCTACAAGTTTTCAGAGCACTGCCTGGTTTTGCTTTCCAGCTTGCATCCTGGCAACAACAAACACATCTTCATTTACTTAACAGCTATTGTTGACCATTAGGTAATTTGCACAATAGTTTGGGGCTCGGTGGGTTTTTTTAACTGTTCATTAAATATGTTGCTTAAAAGACTGTTTGATTAAATGATAGGTTTATCAACAAAGAGTAGGCATAATATTGTTACTGAATGCAAAAATACAGTTGTATATGTAGCCATTCTCAGTACTTGTTAATTTATATAAATTTGAGCCCTTGGGGAAAGAGTATTAAGGAAAATTGCTTTTAAAATAAATACCTTAAAGATCAGATATCAACATAAGTTGAAGAGTCTGATGCGAGTTATCAAAGTTCAGTTCTAGCAACTGCAGTAATTTGAAGAGATAAATACTGGGAGCCTAAAAATAAAAACTTCCTATTCTTTCCTTCCTAACAACCATGGATTTCACAACAGGCAGCAAGTTTTTTGAAGTGTGACTTACCCAGAAAGGGTCTAGCAAGATTATGATTAAAGGGTAATCAGTTTTTTGATCACATTCTTTATTTTTTCTCCTTTTCTAGTATTTATTTTACTTCAAATAACCATTAAAAAAAAGGAAAAAAGAAAAAAAAAAGAAAAATAATAATAAGGGAAGTTAGGCTACCCTCACTGCTTCACAGCAAGTTCTGCAGTCACAGGAAATGGGACTGACAGCTTACTGTGGCACTGCCAGACACCCACATTTTAGGACAGTTGTCAGCAGCTTCTAATTTTTTGTGAAATTCTGCTAATTTTTTCCGTTTCTGTGGGCAGAAAGTATCTCAAAATAATGTTACACTTTCCTGTTGAAGTGTACTAAAAATCTCGTGTCCCCCAGTAACACTGTGATGTTGCCAACATTGAATGTTATCGAACAGAGTTATCTGTTAAGTTCATGAATACAGAATCTGCTCAGCAGCAGCACTGACTCTAGAGGAAACCATCTAGGTCAAAGAATTGAATAGTGCCACTATTCTCTAGGTTACATCTAAGNTTGTCTTGTTTTGTTTTGTTTTGTTTTGTTTTGTTTTGTTTTGTTTTGTTTTTGGGGGGGAGAGGGGGGAGTTTCGTAAATGACTCTGATTCAGGTAATTTGACAAGAACTACTGAAAAGCAAGGAAAAAATTCATTACATTGTCTTCAGGACAGACTGACTTGTGACTTGTGGGCTATAATTATTACTTGGAATATTACCTATCCTATGCAAAGAGAGGGGAAAATACACACGCAGTCTGAAACAGAGAAGATTATCATAAATACAGCTACACAAAGAGATTGAATGATACTGTATAGACAGCCTTAATTTTGCCATTGTGGGGTACATGACATGTATTATTAATGATGTTTTCTGGTACTCATTCCATGCAATTTGGTATTGCAAATATTCCTAAATATATAAGCTTGTACAAACTGATTTGGGAAAAAAAAAAATTAAGATACCAGATCCCCCCCAAAAAAGACTTGTTTACAGAGAGAGAATCTTGGTCCTTTCCTCTTGTCCACAATGAGGACCATGTAATAATTGTTTTGTGCAAGTGTTATACAAGATATTGTCACTTCTCTTCTAGGAGATCTTGTCAGGCCAAGATCTGTATTTTTCCCAGTTCTTCTGCCCAACATTAACATGCCTCACCTCAGCTTGTGTTGAAAAAGAGTCCAAACGAAAAAAGAAAATTTGCCTGAGACTTCAGACACCCTTGAGCTGTGCTCATTCTTCCATAGGTTGAACTTACACAGAAACACTCAGGGCAGGGATAAGGGCCTAGATGGAAAGGGATGGAGAAAATTATCTCAGGCTTTCTTTCACAGCACCATGTCTGCCTGCAGTGGAAAATCACAGCAGAGACAAGGCACAGATGGATTTCGTAATGATATAGAAAGAATGAATAGTCTACTCCATCACCTAGGGGCCTGAATTTTCATCAGGCCACATCGACTTGATTTTCCAGGAAAATGTTCCTCAGAAGGTTACAGACTGAAAAATCAAAGGAAAAACACAAGAGCCACCCCCGCCTTCATTGAGGTATGAACGTCAGGAACTCTCTGGGGACCTGCTGCCTCCCCTTCAGGCACCAGCACTTCTCAGCTCAGGACAAGTTTCACACACAGGTTTGCCACATCTGATCATTAAAGCTGATGTGCCACAGCTCCTGCACTGAGTGGCCAAGGGCTTTGTGCCGACTGCCAAGGATGAAGCTGGTAGCCCTTCATGCCCTGACCAAGTCTTTTGTACCCTCCCTCCAAACTATGCCCTGACATGGTAATCTGGTAGAAAAACTGGAGAGCAGCCCAAATATTTCACAAATGTTTTCTCTCTCCTTTTGCAAATTCATAGATGCAAAGAGAAGCATAATAAAAGAAAGGGAAAAGAAAGATTAGGGTAGAGCTGCACTGCATAGATGTACATTGCAGTGAAATCAAAACACCAGTAGATATCTTCCACCATGATTTTTTCTTGTACAATTAGGAAGTTTTAAAGCATCAAAAGCCTCTTCTTTGCTTTTCTTTTCTCCCCACAGTTATGCACTTTCACTGACACGCTGCTTTCTGTTTAGTCAATGACTATGTCTCGGGAAGTCATACTCCATTTCGTGGCTTCTGTTTTCTTCCTATTACTCTGCAATAGTAGTAAATATTCTATCTTCCTTTCTAATTAGCCAGCATCTGGTGCATCACATTAATAGGCAAGTACAAGAAAAGGCTCTCTTTAAAATACACTCTTTTGAAAAGTGTAAATAAGGAATCTAGACTAATGAAAAGCACAAAGCTGGGCACATCACGATCACAGAACTGTTTGTTTGTTATAAAGCTCTAAAGCTGGTAATCTCTAAGAGGCTCCCCATATTAATCATTCTGTTTACAGCTCACAGTCTGTACACCCTAGACAGGATCCTTGATTCATTACAACTTTTTAAAGTGTCACTGAATGATGTGTTTCTTGTCCTTCTGAAACTTAGTGTCCTTCTTTCACACAGATCTGCTTTCTTTTGTGGTGGTGTTAGCACAGTGAGAACTGGCTTTATCATCCATACAGAATCACAGAATCACAGAATAACAAGGTTGAAAGAGACCTTCAAGATCATTGAGTCCAACCTATGCCCTAACACCTCAACTAAACCATGGCAATGAGTGCCACATCGTCTTTTTTTAAACACATCCAGGGATGGTGACTTCACCACCTCCCTGGGCAGGCTATTCCGGAACTTAATCACTCGTTCTGTGAAAAACTTCTTCCTAACATCCAACCTGTATTTCCCTTGATGCAGCTTGAGGCTGTGTCCTCTGGTTCTGTCAGTGCTGGCTGGAGAAAGAGACCAACCCCACCTGACTGCAGCCACCTTTCAGGGAGCTGTAGGGAGTGATTAGGTCACCCCTGAGTCTCCTTTTCTCCAGGCTGAACACCCCCAGCTCCCTCAGTCGTTCCTCACAGGGTTTGGGTTCCCAGCCCCTCACCAGCCTCGTTGCCTCCTCTGGACGCGCTCCAGCGTCTCAGCGTCCTTCCCAAACTGAGGGGCCAGAACTGGACACAGCACTCAAGGTGTGCCCTCACCAGGGCCCAGTACAGGGGCACAGTGACCTCCCTGCTCCTGCTGGCCACACCATTCCTCATACAGGCCAGGATGCCCTTGGCCTTCTTGGCCACCAGGGCCTTACAACATTTCGAATAACACATAGTTCTTCTGCTCCTTATTGTTCATCTGAGTAGTTAAAGAACTCTTCTGATCTTACCAGCCTTTCAAAGTTTTGATAGGCCATTTCAAAGGGTTATTTTGATCCTGAGCAAGGTGTGAGTTGTTTGAAAGAACTCCTTTCTCACTTAACTACAACTTTGAATTGTCATTAATTCTCCATTTGGAATCCTATTATTTTAATTTTTGTGTGACAAAATACCACAGCAGCAATAAATAATTGCCATAGAAACAAACACATTTAAAAAACCCTGCAGGTGACAGCACCAGGTTTTCCTAATTGTCCTGTGTGGTGGTGTGAAAGAGGCAATGGGCCAGGCATCATTACTGACCTTCAGGAAGCAGATTGCAGAATATACTAGATTTTTTACATGGCAAAGGATCATTTTTCTTCTGGCAACCACTCTTGTGGTTACTATGATATATCAGTATCCCAACCCCTGCTTTCTAGAGCTGAGAGCTGGACCAGCATCATATGCTGACAATACAACTTATTATTTGAAAAGCATCAAGCACAAAAAGAAAAACCCAGTTCCTACTGGAGCTCTGGCAAAGTAGTACCATAAATAATTGTAATTCACTATGAATCCTCCTCCTGCTATGCTTCCATCTAAGCACTAACAATAAATATTTGCAGTTATGAGTCCTCTGCCTCTTAGTGGCAGATCTAACTTAATATACTTTGTCTGTTTGAACGGGGGGGGGGACACATGCATGCAGCAGTATGGCCTATGTGCCCTGTTGATGCTTCTCCCAACTGGATCCCAGGATCCCCTTCTGATTTTTAGACAAGGTGCCTTCGGCACTAACACCAGAAGCAGTATAAAAGATCAGCATCTTTATTTCAATTTAAGCAACTGATAAAATTAGACTAAGAGAAGGGAAAGAAAATATATGCCTGAGTGAAGGGACTTTAATTTCAAGGGTGTTTTTGAGTAAGCTGAGAAGAGATCAAATCCTCTCAGAGGTACCTAATACTGACAGTCTGCATGTTGCTTCTCAGCTGGGTGGTTTTTTAATTTCCCTCCTAGGTGTACTAAATCTAACCAGAGGGATACTCTATAGTTTCTTGGCTAAGCAAGTCTCCTAGACGTGAAGGGCCTCTAGTGGCTGATGCTCTCCTTAGATTAAAACTCATAACTCAGGCTTTTAAGGTATTGAAACATCAGGCATTTTAAGATTATGCTTTGTCTATCATCTTTTATGCAGTCTTAATAAAGAAAGGTAAAAGGATACTGAACCATAGGATGTTGATGCTATTCCATATGTGACAGAGCACGATGGAAGGTCAGAGATTGAGTCTTGTCATTTAAGGTACCACAGTATTTTATATGTATGCATCTCCCTTATATATTCTTCCTGTGTCCTTAACACCCCTCAATCACACAGAGTTAGAAGACCTTCCTTTTCAGAAAGGTCAAAAAAAAAGAGGCTTTTTCTTTTAACAGTTGACAGATTCCTAATTGAGTTAGCTTGTGAGAAACGGTAAGAATGCTTTACTTGCACTCTGCAGACATTGCTAAAAGACAGCTGATAGTAGCACTTTATTTCAGTATGGTAGAGAAAGGCACGATGTAAGAAGTTTGAAGCTGAAGTCAGCAAGGCTCAAACTGAAAATAATGCAAGATTAACAGAAAGAACAATTAAACATTTAAGGAGATAACAGGATACAGAGAATTCCAAGTGGTGGAAAACAAGCATCAACACTAGTTGACTTTCCACATTAAACTCAGCAGGTCAAGCAGAAGTTAGTTAAGGCTAAATGTATCATCACTAGGCAGAATTCTCTGATCCATATTTCTAGGTCAGAAGAGAATAAACTACTTCCTCTGGACTAAAAAGTCATAAGAAAATGGCTATTGTTTAAGATGTGAGAACAAATCAGTAGGAAGAGAGGAAGAAAATGAAAACACAGGGGACAAAACCCAGATAAACCATCTGTCTGAGAAAGGTTTCAGAATGTCATTACTGGATGGTAGACACTGTTACATGCAGTGAAGGGCATTCACTTCACTTTCAGACAGCCTATAGGACTCATGATCCCAAGATACAAAAGTCAACAAATCTGATCTAAATGCCTTGTAGGTCAAAGTGTAGAAATAGAATTCATCTCTTGCCATTATTATTGACATGAAGATAAGAGATAAAAGCTCGACCTTTCACACATGATGATCTTGACAGCTGCTCTGGCGCAGCCGTTGAATGAGTTACCCAAAAAGTGTATGAAGAAACCATACGCAACAAGAAAACAGCAACTGGCTCTGTTAGCCTTGCTTTAAATGTTCCCTCATTTGCAAAAGGGTTTTTAGTTGAAAGGTGTATTGGGCGTGTATGTCGAGGTTTTGGTTGTGGGGGGGCTACAGGGGTGGCTTCTGTGAGAAGCCCCCTCCATTGCCCCCTGATTCAAACCCAGCTGGCTCCAGGACAAACGTGCCACTGCCCAAGTCTGGGCCCATCACAAATGGTGGTAATGCCCTTGTGATGATATTTAAGAATGAAAAAAAAATGCTATTGCACAAATGTAATTGTGGCCACAGAGGAGCAGAGTGGGAACATGTGAGCGGAACAGCTCGGCAGACACCCAAGTCAGTGCAGAAGGAAGGGACAGGAGGTGCTCCAGGGACCAGAGCTGAGGTTCTCCTGCAGCCCCTGGTGCAAAGGATGATGAGGCAGCTGTGCCCCTGTAGGCCAAAGAGATTCAGAGATCCACCTACAGTTCATGAAGGTGATCCAGGCCAGAGCAGGCAGGTGCCTGAGAGGAGGCTGTGACCCTGTGGGAGACCAGTGCTGGAGCAGGGTCCTGGCAGACCCATGGAGAGAGGAGCCCACACTGTACGACACTTCCCAGTTCCTAGGAACTGGGTAAGTTGTGACCCCAGGGGACCCACACCGGAGCAGGCTGTGGTGAAGGTCTGCACCCTGTGGAAGAACAACCCACATGGTAGCACTTTGTGGAGAACTATGGTCCATGGGACTGATTCACTGAAGAAGTTAATGGAAAACTGTGTCCCGTGGAAGGGACCCCATGTTGCAGCAGGGGAAGGACTCCTCTCCCTGAGCAGAGGCAGAACAATGTGTGATGAACTGACCACAACCCCCATTCCTGTATCCCTGTACCACTGAGTGGGAGTAGAGCTGGAAGGGAGGAAGGGGTAGGAGGAAGGTGTTTTTAAGGTCTTATTTTATTCTTATTATCCAGGTCCAATTTTGTTAGTAATAAATTCAATTAATATCTCTAATTCCAGCCTGTTTTGCCTGTGACAATATTTGGTGAGTGGTGTCTCTCTGACCTTATCTCAAATCATGAACTCTTTGTTATATTTTCTCTCCCCTGTTCAGCTAAAGAGGGGAGTGATAGGTGTCCAGCCAGGGTCAACCCACTACAAAAGGACAAGTGAATTTTAACCTTTATTACTTGTTTCTGATCAAATGTCTTGGTCATTCCAGTCCAGGACTACTCTTTTCTTCTTAAAAAGAGAAAGAATCCTGTTGAATGCAGTACCTATTAAAAACCAGCATATGCTTTATAGACTAATAAGGTTTTATGGTAGCCATGATGTGAAATCCTGAAGGTTTCAGTAAAATTCTCTTATTCATAAATACAATTTCTTTCCAAAAAGCACAATCAAAATAACATCATGGACTTACATCTATATACAATTTAAATAAATGCTCATTTTCTAATCTGGTAGCTGTTTGTTATGACACATTTGTCATTTCAGCATGGACATTTTTCTGTCCTTTTTTTCGACACATCTGCTGAATTAGCAGCGTCCTTAATAGAAACTAAATTACTAGCAGGGCTCTTAGTAGGAATGACAGTAATTGGCAGACTATAGGGGATCTAATAATCCCATACCTATTTCTGGGATTTTAAATGGCTAATGGTTGCTAAGTGCACTGTTACAGCAAGTCACTCTGGGTTTCCCTTGAAAATGCAAGGAAAATAATGTCCTGTAATAGTCTGTTTCCAGGGAAATTGACATTGCATCTTTAAATTTATCCAGAGAGGTCCAGACAACAGATACTGGCAGGGGTACAGAAATTCTGTGAGGAAAACAAAAAAAAATTAGATTTATTTAACCAGGAAGAGAGTGGAAGACAATACAACATTCTTAAAGTATTTGAAAAGCAGTAAAATTAGAAATACTTCTCTATATTCACCGGAAATGGGGTTGGGAATGTTGGGTTTATACCGCAGCAAATTTCTGACCACAAGAAAAGCTCTAATGAAAAGGCTAATGAAGCATTAGCATGTGGATAGGATGGACAGTAACCTGCAAAGAATAGTCTTGGTGTTACTGAAGTTCAGTGTTACCAACTACAGCTCTCCCATCAGGCCCAAGTTTGAAATGCACCCTACAGATGGCACCCTGGACACACATTAAAAACATCTCTACTTGCCTCTTTCAACCTTGTTTTCACACTTAGGAGATATTTACAGTATTCCACACCCTAGACCAAAGAAAAAGATGTCTGTATTCTTCCAAAGGGTGATTCGCCAGTTGAGACAGGAAGGGAAGAGCCCTCAAGGTGAAGTATTCAACCAGGATTGCTCTTGTCATGGAGTGAAAGATGCTGTGAAGGATAAGCAGTAATTGGCCATCCTTTCAGTCCCTGATCTTTAGGGTAAAATCACATTTTTAGTGATTTCCATGCTACATATACTTTTTCTGAAACCAGAAAATGAAGCTATAGTGGATATCTATTTAATTTGTCTCATATTAGTATATATAAAGGGAAAATAATATTAAATTATATTTACTTTTTTTACTTAGGCACTTTTTTTTTATATTTCCTTCCTAACCCCATTTTACTGTCTTGTTTATCTTTTTAGCATTATAACTCCTGCTGAAATTAGATGTTTACCTCAGTACTCTTTGCCTATGACCTGAAAGCTTGGAAAACTCTGCTTGTTAAAGTGGGTCTTCATCACTGTCAAGGTTTTGAAGCTTTAACAAACTCACTCAGTGTTTCCCTTACCCTAAAGGAAGACACATACAAAAGGAACAATTGGAGCCACACAGCTGATGTACATGACCCAAGATAGAGGTCAAACTATTTATCACATTTTGACATAGAATATGAGCAGATCTGTCCTTGTAATAATTTTTAATCAGAGTCAGTTTGTAACATTATTAAAAACAGAAAAACAAAGTTGGTACAGACTTCAAATGCTCTATTGAAATTTCTATCCAACGAAAGCAACTGATATTCTTTTGTCCAATATTTCTTTGTGAATTTCCACAAGAGGAGAAGATTAAAATCATATTTATGTCTTTCAGCAGCAAACAAACATGTACCATCTGTAGATGTAAATGTAGGGAAGTCTGGGGAATATGCAAAGTTTAATTCAGGGTGAATTAATGAAAGCCCTTGTTAATATCACTGGCTCTTCTCCCGATGTTGAGCAAAACCAAAGAATGAAATTGGCACAGTTGTCCTGCCCACTATTCATAAAAGTGCTCCTGCAAGGGGCTGGAATTTTTTAAAATAGCTAGAATCAGGGCAAAGGGTTCATGATCTGCACCTGACAGTTGTAGCTGTTATTCCGGCTCTCAGGCAACAAAAGCAAACCTAAATCCGATGAGGAATCTGGGTCACTGCTGGGTTTAGGTAAAAATGAAAAATTCCCAATGGAAATAAAAGACCTGAATATTTCACATACTTAATTGTGTTTCACAGTTGCCAATGACTTCAAAGTAATCAGAGACTTGGAAGCTGCTTGTGAATAAACAACTTAGCCATTGCAAGCCACAGAGCTCTGCATCAGGAGTCCATCTTGTATCAGCAAATCCACCAAAACTTCTGGTTTGAGTTTCCCCTGCAGGGAGCTTTTCCTTTCAAAGCAAGCTCAGACATAAATCTTTGCAACAATTATCAAATTTCTTTAAGGAGAAAGAGAAATTATCAAATTTCTAAGGAGAAAATAAGAAACTTTCTTCTTGAGAGCTGCAGATCAGCCTGCTAAGCATATAGCCCAAGTGTGTAATGTCAGAAAGTAGATTTGGTGTTGGCACCCAGGGTGTTTTAGGAGGAAGGGCAGGGACTGATAAACATCAAATTCCTGCCATTAGAAAAGGACAAACAACAGAGATACCCCTAATGATTGCACCTGAATGATGTGGGAAGGTAGCTAAATCATCATGCACTATAAAAGAAGATCTAGCTTTGTTTTTTAAACTGATTGGCACTGTGAAAACGCCTGTGAAGGGCTGGTATTTGGCAAGAATAGGGTGCTTAGGAATGTTAGAAACAGCAACTGGGAGGGAGCCAAGGCCCGGGAAAGGTTACAGTGCTCTTAAGAGACCTGTTGCTATCTAAGCGCTTCTCAAGTATCAAGTGTTGAAATTCCTTAAAAAAGGGGGCATGCAGGAGAATTACAACATTTGAAGGTGTTACAGAAGCACATGTATTCTACTCTTTAATTTTCCAGTTAACAACATATTTTGATATGGATTAGACTTCAGAATCTTCTAGCAACTCTTTCTGGATGATAGTTTAAGTAAGGTAAATGCTAAATGAAACAATGCATGACTAACATACACTGCATCTTCTGTAATAATCAGATGACAAAGCCTTCATTTCCTACCTAACTAAGACTATCCAGGTAGCCTGGTTTTCCCAACCAAAGATTGCTGTGTTGGGATACCTTCTGTTCCAAATGCAGCAGGGGAGGTGGTGCACTATGGACACAAGCTTTCAGTATCTTTTGAGCTAGGACCTATATTTTTATGCAAAGTAGAAGTCTGGCAAAATACTGAACTAGCTAGCAAAATAATGGCATCATAATGAAAGCTAAGTTTCATTTATGGGTTCTTTCTTCTCTCCCTTGATCTGTTTATTGCATGCAGACAGCATGCTTTACTATGTACAAAGTTTGTTTAGACAATCCCTTTTTGTTTCCTTAAGGCTTAGCTGCCCTTTTTTTGAAATAAACATTGGCCTACTTCATACAATTTGACCCTAAAAGCCCCAAATTGAGCAAATTTCACCTATACAGGGGTGAAAACACCTGATGATGATGATGTAGGTATGGATCCAGTGTGAAACAGTGGATAATTTATATACAGCTTTTTCAGAGGTCAGCTGGAAATAAGATATCAGACAAATGCCGCCAGGTATGAAAGCTGCTACCCAAACCACTTCTATCTAGAAGATTAAGTAACTGCCTGAAATGGCATGAAGACCTTCTTTACAACTTGTTCCTTCAGGAGAACCATGAAATGGAGGTCTGAGAAGGCTTGCCAGATGTGGCACAGAGCCTGTCATGGTCAAGTGGCAAGGGGCCCACCTTCTGTGACCGGATCCTTGATGGTCTCTGCACACATCCAATCTCTCCTCTTGGGAAAATATCCATTATTTCACAAACTTCCATTTCACTCTGAAACCTGTCCAAGTGGTCCTCAGTCATGCAACTGTTGTTTTTGTGAGGAAGTACTCAGAATTGAAAAATCAATGCTAAACACTCCTCTATAACACTATGGGAGTGTAAACTTGTATCCACAGGACCCTGAATGCTCACAAGCTGTAAATTCCTATTGAGAGAATTCATTGTACTATGACAACAAAAAAACCCCTACGCAACTGAGTGTTAGAAGTGTTACTTTTGTTAGACACTGAAGTTCTTTGATTACATTTCTTCTTCTCTGTTATGTGGCTTCAAAACCTCTCTTTTCCTTGTGCTCTCCAACTAACTGCTGCTTCAGGTGTTTGCCACTTTCAGCAAGTGATCTGTGAGGCAACTGCTCCCCTCTCTGCCTCCTTCATCTGGTAGCTTTTGTACTAAAAATCAGCATTCTCTGACAAGTCCCTAAAGCATTTACTTTCTGCATCCCCGTGCACCATGTGGAATACAAACAAGGCACCATACCCTACCTGAATGGCAGATCTGGTTGTCCACCAAATGTTTAATTCTGCAAAAGAGAGAGTTTGGAGCAGTTCTGAATAAGATTTCCAGCTAGCGAAGGCGCTTTAAAGTTGCATGTGGTGGGCACTCTCCCAGCTTGTTGTGATCAATACATTTCAATCATTTAAGGCTTGCTGAAAAAAGTCAGCTGTAGGCTATGTGCTGCTTTCTGCACTTGTGAAGACAACACAAGCATGACAATATAAGATTGGTGCAAAAGCAGTGACACATGACATTCTAGTTATGCCTGAACTATTGTATATTACATGCTTTCACAGAAGAAATAGCTCGATTTGGAGACTGGTTTCACTAAGTCTACTTAAAGTAAGAGACAGTTCCTCAAGGAGTATTTGTCTCAGAAAATCAGGGAAAGATTTTGAATTTATCCATGTCTTTCTTGCCTAGCTTCAACTACAACATAAATTAACAAAATACATTGTTCTGTAAATGATTCAAAATGTAAGTTGTCTAATTCACAGGAGGAGCAGTAGAAAGAAAAAATGCTACCCTGGCATTTGTGAGATACAGATTTATGCTCTTGTTTTGCTATGCACCTCCTTCCTACAGTTTGGTAAGTCACACAGCCTTGCCTTTGCATCAAAAAGAAGAAACACTCTATCTTTGGTGTTGTTTTCTTGGCGGTTGAAGGTCAGGTTTGGGGTTTTTTAATATTAAAATACAACAAAATGCACAAACTGCTCAGGACAACAGAATATGCAGTTTGAAAGATAAATTTAATGTTTGCAGCCTAGAATATTCATGCTTTAGTTCACTGTCCATACAGGAGAAATATGATCTCCCTTTGTTACCATGCTATGAGAGCACTGAAAATTCACACCATGACTACCATCCTAGAGAAACAACCTTCAACAATGGAGTGAAGGAGCCCTGAACAGGGTAAGAGGCAGGAATGTAAGCACTCCAGATGAAACAGAAACCTCAGTGTAATGCCTTTTTTTCCCTGAAAAGATGAGCTGGTGCAAAGGCAGTGAATCAATGTCTATAGCATGGGTATATCTTCTGAAGAACTGAGCAAAACAAGACTCCTCACATGAGTGAAAGCTGTCTTAAACAAAGTCATCAAGTCAGCTTTTCCTGCCATCCAGAGAGACATGAGCAAGCTTGAGAAGTAGGCCCATGTGAGCCAATTTACACTGAGCAAGGTCAGGTGCAAGGTGCTGCACCAGGGTCAGGGCAACCCCTGGTATCAGCAGAGATTGGGGGAAGAAGGGATTGAGAGCAGCCCTGCAGAAAAGGACTTGAAGGACACTGGTAGACAAAATTGGATATGACTCAGCAACGTGTTCCCACAGCACAGAAAGTCAACTGCATCTTAGATTGCATCCAAAGCACCATGGCCAGCATGGCCAGGGAGGGAATTCTGTCCCTCTGCTCTGCTCTGCTCTGCTCTGCTCTGGTGAGACCACACCTGCAGTGCTGCATCAGCTCTGGGGTCCCAGCACAGGAACGATGTGGACCTGTTGGAGTAAGTCCAGAGAAGGCCATAAAGATGATTAGAGGGAAGAATCATCTCTCCTAGGAGGAAAGGCTGAGGGTGCCGGGATTATTCAGCCTGGAAAAGAGAAGGCTTGAGGGAAACCTTATTAAAGTCTCTCATTACTTACAGGGGTCTGCTAAGAAAGATAGAGACCCACTTTTTAGTAAAGCCTGCTGTGGTAGAATAGTGATGCCTCAGGTTTTAGCTTTTATATTTTTCAGATTTTGTGCTGCTTTAGTCATATTAGTGGATATTTTTTCATATTAGTGATATATTTATTCATATTAGTGGATGTCCTGGGGTGACTTTATAATGCTTGTATCCCCAAATCATCCGCTCTCTCTATGCTGGATGTTGTACTCTGTGCCTTGAAGACTGCCAGAGAGCGAGGGCGGGCAGGAGCAGCAGCACAAGTTGTTATCAGAGACTGCCCTCACTCCCCCACACGCGGCCTTGTGTGTGCTGTGCTGCCTGGGCACGGACGGGAGCTGAACAGGGGTGCTCCTGCTTGTTAGCTAGTGTAGTTAGGAGAGACAAAGGAGTTTTCCCTGGACTGCTTTTTTCATCCGTTTCCTCGGAGCTGTTCGAACCTGCTCTGCCCAGAGACCTGCGGAAGCACCGAGACCTGCACACCCTGCGGCCCGCCGGGGCCCACTCTGGGCAGCCGTTCCACACACCGCAGGGATTGATAACAGCCACCATCCACAGGAGAGACTGTTCTGAATTTGTCATCTCTTCAGAGCGCAGTTTTTGTCACCGGGTATTGTTCACTTTGTTTTGTGCTGGGGAGTGCTTGCTTGTGAAGTAAACAGGGTCTTTTCCACTACTCTCGGAGGAAATGTTTTTTTCCCGAACCGGTTGGGGGGAGGGGCCGCGTGGATTTGCTTTTCTGGAGGGCCCCCCTTTGGGAGGTCTGCTCCCAAATTTTCCTTAAACTACCACAGTGGATAGTAAGCTCTCTTCACAGAGTAAGTAGACAAAACAATTCCTTCTCTAGCTGGGGACCCAAGGACAACCAATCCAAATCTCACACCCAAGAGCATAAACAACATGGACTGAAGAGAGAAAAACAAGAAGGACAGAACTTCATAACCTAAAGCTGTAACTGGACAATTAACTCCAATATACAAATAGACCAGAACTTATAAAAGTGACAGACCCCGTGACTGGTTGTCCATTTTGTGACCATTTTGGGTTCATCTGGGGTGCAGCCCTGGCTGACCTGTTGTACTGCCCAATGTGAATCTATTGAGGCCTTTAAATAAATACCTACTTTATTCTTTAACTCAGTCTAGCCTCTGTTCTAGGTCAGCCTTCACACAGGCATAAACAGTGTAATAGTTTGGAACTAAAGAGAGTAGAATTAGACTAGGGTATTAGGAAGATATTTTTCATCATGAGGTTGAGAAACACCCTCAATGGTACATTGCCCATAAAGGCGTTAGATGCCTGAAAGTGTGAAGGATCAGGTTGGTCTAGGCTCTGAGTTACCTGATCTATTTGAAGATGTCCCTGCTCATTCCAGGGGACTAGACAACCTTTAAAGGTCCCTTCCAACATAAATTGCTTTATGATTCTGTGCCCAACTACTACCCTGCCACGATACACCATTTAAAAATGCTTGGATTCAACATCGTCATGCAGAGACAATAAATCATGATGCTGCACAGTGTGGAAAAGAGACACTGTTTTTGCAACTCCCAGCCAGTCTGGGAAAACTCCCTGAATGCTACTGCCATGTTGAGAAAATTTTCCTGTCTGACTATCCAGGAGCCACTTTAGCTCCCTACACACCCTGCTCTCACACTGTCAAAGTTTTGTCACTCAACCCCAGCTTTCCCATAGCAGAGTCTCATATGTCTGGGTCCTTAGAGTAATTTAACTATGGTGCAACAACAGCATAACATCTCAAGCTGGTATTTCCAAAGAGGAGACCTGAACAAAGGAGACCCTAAGCCTTTATGCCCTCACAGTCTAAGTGTGTGACAATCTGGAGTCATAGGCTCCTGCTGTACCCCTGAGTGTCCAGTCACCTGGCTGGTGCCACAAGTCCCCATACCCTTTGTCCTGCAAAGGGTCAGTACCAGTTCACTCCCTCTTGCCTCAGGCTCCTGCCACCCCCAGCTCAATCTGCAGCCCACACTGCAGCTGCACTCAGAGCTACCTGCATTAGACGTACGCCACAACAGCCAACATGGCAATATTGAAGCAAGAATAAAACCAGTATTGTTTAAGCTCAAAGCTAGATTTGTATTTCCCTCACAGCAAGATTCATCGATTTCAAACCTCTAGGCACATCCTTGTGAACAGAAAGTGCTGTTGATTATAAGTACCATTCAGACTGCTACTAACTTTTTGGCTTCTGGCAACTAGGCTTTGGAAGAAGGCAACAGATAAACCAGTTTTGATACATATAACCCTCCTGCTAGGTTCTGCTGGTAGTTAAAAAAATCTGCTTCCCACAATCTCATTTAGATGCTAGAAAGTCTTATACCCAGTCCCTTTGAAATATGGTAAAAACAATCTCATCGTATCTTTGATTTTTCCTAGTATTACCAAGATAATCAACTTATGTACTTGGGCTGCAACAGTAAAACAATCAAGCTATTCTGGAACAGTCACTGATACAGCATATATCTTTCTCTCTGTGCTTCCTTCATTACACATAGTCTATACAGAAGACAAATAGAAAGCTTATTTTACCTTGTTTATTCCCATGCAGGGTACACACTAATACTGTGAACACAAACATCATCTCGTCTTAAAGATTATGAGTCACTTCTGCGTCAAAAGGAGAAAAAAACCCATGTATTAGCCCATTCTGAGAAACAAAGCACTTTAGAAATTGTTAGATTAGGATTTAGATGTAATGAGAAGTATTTTTTTTTCTCTAAGGTTCACTTGCCTGAGGAAAATATCACAATCCTTCTTTTCTTCTTCAAAGTTTTTATCATAGATGTAACCCAATCTACCTGAGTGCACACCAGTACATTGCTAAACACCACCCCCCAAAAAAACCAATCCCCCACCTTCTTTCTATAGCAGACAACTATCTATCCTTTCAACTTCCCTGCTCACCAGCTCTCTTTCTATATGCCTACTTTACACACATGTAATAATTATTAAGTTGTTAGCTGAAAAAACATCAATTGTGCTAACTGACAAACATATAAAATGCCCTTAATAGGCTCCATATAGAATTATTACATTGGAGGCATGCGGGTGGGTAAGTTTATGTCACTGCTAAACATTATATCAGCTCTGTATTTAATCAAGACTGTTTAACCCTTACTAAATAAGCTAATTTTATTAAAGTCTGCAGTTGCAAAAGACAGGTCTGTATGTTTCAGCACGCAATCAGTAGAAGAACACAAGTGAGCTTAGCAAGCCCAGGAATAACACCTGCCTGAGCTGCCTCCTAAGGCCAGGGTCATGTGGCAACTGACCAAGCATGCTTGCATTTAAATCTTTAATGCTTGCACAGACAATTCATTGACTTAAATTATGTACTGCATTTAAGAGACTAAAAGGCACAGGAGGCTTGCATGGATGAAAAAGGAGCTCCTGTCAAAGCTCAGACATAAGTATGGGATATATATGAAGGGGAAGCAGGGACAGGCTACCTGGGATGAATATAGTGATATGGTCAGACTATGCAGAAATGCAATGAAGAAGACCCAGACCAATCTGGAATTAAATCTGGCAAAGAATATCAAGGATCATAAGTAGGGTTTTTTTCCAAATAAAATTATAGAGTGGTTTGGTTTAGAAGGGACCTTAAAGAACATCTAGTTCCAACCCTTTTGCTATGGGCAGAGATATCTTCCACTAGACCAGGCTGGTGAAAGTCCTATTCATCCTTGTCTGAACACTCCTAAGGATGGGATATCCACAACTTCTCTCAGCAACCTGTTCCAGTCCTTCACCACTCTTGCATTAAAAATGTCTTTGTAATATCTAGAGCTGACCTCTTTCAGTTTAAAGCCATTCCCTCTTGTCCTGTCCCTACATGCCCTTGTAAAACACCATTCTCTATCTTCATTGTAGGTTCCCTTTAGGTACTGGAAGGTTATAATTGGATCACATCAAAGCTTTCTCTTTTCCAGGCTGAACTCTTACAACTCTCAATCTTTCCTCATAGCAGAGTTGTTCCATCCCTCTGGTTTTTTTTCAGGCCCTCCTCTGGACTTGCTCCAATAGTCCATGTCCTTCCAGTGCTGGGGACCCCACAGCTGGATGCAGCACTGCACCTGAGGTATCACCAGAGCAGAGCAGAGGGACAGAATTCCCTCCCTTGCCCTGCTGGCCACACTGNTCCCTTGCCCTGCTGGCCACACTGCTTTGTAGGGAGCCCTTTTTAAATATGGATACAATGTTACCCCTTTTCCAGTCTCCTGGGACTTTACCATTGGACTATCATGAATTTTCAGATATGGAGACTGGCTTAGCACCTACAGCTGCTG
>VWZP01005853.1:72154-96661 GCA_013396995.1 Dicaeum eximium | reverse complement strand
TCTAGTTGACAAGGTGATGATCACTCTTTGAGCACCCTTTGATCTCTTCTGAACTGAAGCAATCTGCAACCAGCAATCTTCCCCCGAGTCCCACACCTCTCCGAGGTAGCAAACTCAGGTTTGCTACAATTGGAGGATTGCTGAAACACAGTGTACCCTAGGCTGATACCCTGAGTCTTGGAGGCCCAACCTTTGCCCTTTTTTGGAAGCCCAAAGTGAGTATTTCACTGACTTCTGAAGGGAATTTTTCACAGGTATCTTTCTTGCACTGACACTTTACATCTGTGGGCATGCACATGTGCCTATGCTAGAGCAAATCTGGGAGAAATACTTCTTTCTTTACAGGTTTAAGTATCTAATATACCTAAATAACTTAAACAAGTAAATAAAGTCATGAGTTATAAACTAAGTTAAGTGCTGCTAAGAGTTGTATAACTTTGTACTTATATAAGTGAAGTATAACTTTAAAGTTATAAGTTAGGTTAAATGCTGTCAAATGTTATTCCTCTGTTAAATTATTAAGGTTAAGTCATAAGTTAAGATATAAGTNGTGATTGTCCCCTTTTACTCAGCATTGTTCTAGGCTCACCTTGAATTCTGTCCATTTCTGGGCCTCTCTTGAAGAAAGGCATTCAGTTGTTGGAGGTGTACAGAAAAGGGCAATGGAGCCGACAAAGGGTCTGGCAAACAAGTCATATGAGGAATAGCTGAGGTTGCTGGAGTTGTTTAGCCTGGAGAATAGGAGGCTGAGGAGTGATCTTATTAATTTCTACAACTCCTTTTGAGGAGGCTGTAGCCAGGTGTGGGGCAGTCTCTTCTCCCAGGCAGCCAATGACAGGACAAGCGGACATGGCCTTAAGCCGCGCCAGGTGAGGCTCAGGCTGGACATGTGGAGGAATTTCTTCATGGAAAGAGTTGTTAAACATTAGAAAGGACTGCCCAAGAAGGCAGGTGGATTCTCCATACCTGGAAGAGTTTAAGAAACAACTGAACATGGCACTTAGTGCCAGGGTCTAGTTGACAAGGTGATGATCACTCTTTGAGCACCCTTTGATCTCTTCTGAACTGAAGCAATCTGCAACCAGCAATCTTCCCCCGAGTCCCACACCTCTCCGAGGTAGCAAACTCAGGTTTGCTACAATTGGAGGATTGCTGAAACACAGTGTACCCTAGGCTGATACCCTGAGTCTTGGAGGCCCAACCTTTGCCCTTTTTTGGAAGCCCAAAGTGAGTATTTCACTGACTTCTGAAGGGAATTTTTCACAGGTATCTTTCTTGCACTGACACTTTACATCTGTGGGCATGCACATGTGCCTATGCTAGAGCAAATCTGGGAGAAATACTTCTTTCTTTACAGGTTTAAGTATCTAATATACCTAAATAACTTAAACAAGTAAATAAAGTCATGAGTTATAAACTAAGTTAAGTGCTGCTAAGAGTTGTATAACTTTGTACTTATATAAGTGAAGTATAACTTTAAAGTTATAAGTTAGGTTAAATGCTGTCAAATGTTATTCCTCTGTTAAATTATTAAGGTTAAGTCATAAGTTAAGATATAAGTTAAGTTAAGTGTTGTTCCTTTGTTAGGTTGTTTAAGGTATAAGTTAAAGAACACTGTTAAGTTTGAGTGCTGTTAAGCTTTAAGGATGTGTTTCTTTTTATCCTTTTCCTCACTGTCCTTTTGTTATATGTACTTAAACACACACACCGACACACCCGCCCCAGATAGTTCTCAGTTCATTTCTGTTTTGATTGGCTGGATTTTGCTTGGTTTTGTTGTTGCTTGTTTTTCTTGGTTGTGCCTTAACTGTCCTGTAAGTAGGAAAGTGAATCTTGCAAATGGACTTGGTTGTACTGTTGCTTAATATTAAATCTGGATTTTGCTTATACCCGTGCCAGTGAGGTTTTAAATGATCTCAAACACTTGTTTGTAACAATTTGGCACAGTGAGCATACTGGCAAGTAATATCACTGACTACTTACAAATGCATGGAAAGTCCAAGTCCTAAGTTCTTGGACAAATGGGCTCAGGATAATTGGCATGACCGGGATGGTGAAAGAACATTTAAAAGTTGCTAGATGCCATTCAAAGAACAGGAAAGATAAATTATTTGCAGAATGCTAGGCACCTGTCTAGGAGCTGTCTGCCAATAGAGAAAAGATAGTATTAAAGGGAAACAAGAACTGAAAACTGAATTGGAAATTAGGAAAGTGACCAAGTTATTGTTGTCCATGTAAACAGAACAACTGCAGAGACAGTTACAGGAGGAATAGAAAGGGAAACAAAAGTTGAGCTAACATTATGCAGGCCCCAAAACCTTCTGAACCTTGCAGGAGACAGGTAAATTATACCCCAAAAAACAACCCTATTTGAGCTGATTAAGATGGCTAATTTACTAAAATGCAAAGGCCGTAAGCCAGGTGAAACTGCAACTGATTATTTGTGGTGTATTTGTTTAACTGGAAGAGACCGAATGCTAATGAGTGGTGAAGAAGCCAGAAGATTCTGGGTCCTGGTGTTATTTTATGTTTTCGTCCCTACCCCTCAAATGGCTCCCACTTGATAACAAGCAGAGTGGCATACTGGGCTGGTGAAATAGATGTGTGTGAGAGAGGAAATCCTCCAGTAATACCTGTTAAATCTGTGAATGAGCTCTTCCTGTCTGTTACAAAAGCTGCCTGCATCCAAGCCCTGCACGAGTGATCTCAAACACCTGTTCATGACAAACTT
The DNA here is from genome assembly GCA_013396995.1 of Dicaeum eximium. NCBI lineage: Eukaryota > Metazoa > Chordata > Aves > Passeriformes > Dicaeidae > Dicaeum > Dicaeum eximium. The sequence goes on along the minus strand of VWZP01005853.1, from coordinate 93,930 downwards.
CCATGTCTCTTTCCATAGCACTGCTCTCCAGCTTCTTTTTCCCCAGCTTGTCTCTAGGTCCAGAGTTGCCCTGTTCCACGAGCAGTATCCAGCATTTTCCATTGTTAATCTTTATACAGCTGGTGACTGCCCAGCCCTCTAATTTGTCTAGGTTGAACTTGAACTTTATGAACTTGAACTTTAGGTTTATGAATTTGAACTTTAATTTACCTCTAAGTCTCTTGTCTTATATGTAATATCCTATAACTAAAAATGTAACCACGTGAAGTGATATCTTATTTGGAAGGTAACTTACGTCTTTATCGGTTTCAAAAAGACCAAACCAAGCCAAACCAAAACAAAACCCTTCTTGCTGGTAATGTATTAATAGTTCATTAGCTATGTATTAGTATGTATTAATACATACGTAGTCATATTATTGATCACCTTGTGTCTGCCCCACAGGGAGTTTGAAGCACTCTGAAGGATTTAGGCCTGGTTCATATACTTTTTTGTCTAACAGGGGTTGGAACAGGCAGTCTGTGTCAATAGTATTTTACAGTACAGTTTCCTATGACAGAGATCTAATATTTTCTTTTTATTCCACATGATTTTTTTCAAAGAGAAAGCAATCCCTAAAAAAGGGTGTAAGGACTATATATTCTCATCTAATTTACAGTTCCAAATGGCTTTAAAAAGAATCATAGTGAAATTTTAAATTTTTATTCCTTTCTAATAAGTCCTTACATTTGATTTTCTTTTGTGCTGCTGTTGTGTGTCGAGATGGTATTTCCAGTGATCTATCCATAAGGACACCATTATCTTTTCACAGAGTGACAGTAACTCAACAGCGTATATTTACAGATAGCTTGGTTTTTTCCTCTTCTTTTTGCTTTACTTAACACCTAAGGACATTTAGTTCCATGTGTCATTTTCTGGCCAGACCTTTGGCACAGTAGGAATCTTCAGCATGACTTCATATCAATTTTCATTTTGCCTGTCTTGTAGTTGTTATTTCACTTAGAAGCTTTGTCATGGTAAAGTTGGTCTCCTTATCAGGACTTTCAGAATAATTTGACATTGTACTCTAAGGGAGATAAAAATAATCCTTCCTAGTTGTGATACATGGCCATATATTACTACAGAATAGTAATAACAACAGGAATGATAGTAACCTATCTTTTTGTGACAAGACTGATCCCTTTTTCTTCTTAGTGTTTCTAAGGTCTCTTGTTGGTAAAGCTTTCTAAAAAATTGAGGTTCCTATAATCCCTTACCTTTCTAAGTCCTGTGAGGTACACCGGCATAGTTATGTGGCATGACTTCTTTCTATAAAAACCATGTTAACCCTTTCCCAACACATCATATTTATGCATGCCTATTATTTATATATGTTCTGCAATGACTTAAAATTGTCAAAGAAAGTTTCCTGTTGGACCATCCAGGACCCACTCTGCAAGTCAAACTTGCATCACCTGCAATGGAACCGAAGTCCCTTCTCAGCTTCACCCCTGACTCTCACACAGTCAGACCAGGATTCCTCACCAGCTCAACACCAGGCTTCCCCTATCAGAGTCTCAGTCCTCTGGATCCTTCAAATAATTTAATAATGGTGCAACAATAAAATAAAAGCTCAAGCTGGTGTCCCCAAGAGGGACCCTGAGCAAAGCAAACCCTGGCCTTTTGTACGCTCACAGTCTGAGTGTGTGAAGGTCTGGGATTTTCCAGCTGAGTCACTGTCTCCTGCCCTGTCTCAGTGTCTGCTCACCTGGCTGGGCCACAGGGCCCTGTGCCTTGTGTCATGCAAAGTCTTGCTGCCAGCTCCTGGCCTCTTGCCTTGGGCTCCTGTGATCCAGACCTTTGGATTTTGCATCTCTCAACTGCAGCTTCACATTGAGCTACCTGCACTAAATGTTCTCCTCAACAAAAGGCTGGGATAATTTTCAGCATTAATAAACCACTGAATTTCCCCACTTTAATGTTTAATTTTCTGTAATGTCTTTATCTTCACTTAGATCAAAATTTCCAGCCATTACAAAATGTAATTAATTAAAAATATTAATTTCTGCTTAAGAAGGTCAATTTTATAAGGTTTAAAAGCAGGTCCAGGAATAACTAGTATACTGCCAATATTAATGAGTAGGTTAACACTTCCTAAACTGAGTATCTTCTTCTTTGTCTCAGAGAAAACAAAGAGGAAATACTTAGCTTTAGAGTACAATACTCCTTCAGCATGTAAGAAAAAAACAGTCTGTATTTCTAGATAAGTTTAATATACTAAACCAATTGAAACATTCAGGTTTGCAGGCTTGCAGCCAGTCTTAAAGATCTATCTTCAGTTAAGAAGCTAAAAATTAATGGGTTTTGCATATATTCCCTAAATAAGAAGTTTAATAATAATTAGTAAACTCAGTTTTTCCACTGAAGTCAACTGCCAGATGATCAAATCTGCTTTGGAAAGAGACAAAATTCTGCCATGAATGGAAAATCAGAAAGTGCTTGTAACCTGGTTGTAACTCAAAAAAAAGTTTTGCTTTGCACTTGGCTGTTTCTGTGAATGTTAAATATTCATGACCAGATTTATTCATTACAGAAATGCTCACTCATATCATTAAGTCATATAATGAATTGCTTCCCCTGTTGAAAGTAGTCATTAAAACTTGTATCTCCTCCAATCTTATATTAAGCTTTTCCTCTTCTCCACTTCCATATCTCGTTTTGTTTGCTGAGGTGTTCTTTTTTATTCTTTAAAATTTTTTTTTTTTTTAAAAGAAATAACTGTAAGGTGGATATCTTACAGGATTAATTACAACCTGTACCAAATAGGCACAGGCACCTGACATTACACCTGTTATGCCTTCTGAAATAAAACAGCTACATAATAGATTACAAACTGTGTGTGGGAAAATCTGCCTTTTCAAATGAAAATGAGCAATAGTTTCCAAATATCCTTCATAGAGTTAACTATCTTGCAAACTCTCTTGTCACAATTTATTTCTAAATTTGGACCTTGGGTTTTTTTCTGATGAGACTCCTTTTGTGTCCCTGGTGTAAAGTAATACCACTGCATCTTTAGAAAAGGAAAAATCTCTGTTTCTGGTTTTAGGTTCAGTGACATGATGTTGCAACAAGAAACAGAGAAAGCAGAAGGAATAGAAGTCCAGATTTAGGTGCATTATTCCCTTTTCCTCCATTCTCAAGACCAAGGCTCCAAGGCTCCAACCTTACCATTTTCATATAATGTGAAATTTTTTATAACAAGTATCAACTAAAGCCATCTCAGTGATTTCATAATGGCTTCTGCTTTTCTGCTACTCACTTATAAAGTTATTATGTTATTTGTAGTCACCCTACAAGATTTACATTGTACACAGAACTGCAGTGCTTTTAGGTGAAGTTCATGGCTTTCCTATATTTTGTCCTATCAATAATTTTTATGATCCGAAAAAGTGGCTAAGTGTTGCAGATATCACATTGTGGGTAAACCTGTTATAAAATACACAGTTCAAAGACTGAGATGTACAAAAAGCTACATGTGTAATTCTGACCGTGTACATGGAATGACTCTCCAAGAATTTTGTCAAACATCTGTATCGGTTTACACTGTAAAATCAACAATCTTAGTAAATTAAATAATAAGCCTGGAAAGTAGGCTCTTTGAGGTCCTCTCCTTTCTCTAATATCACCTGCAATTCACAGAAAACAATGTAAGTTTTCAGGAAAAGAAATTTTTTCACTGAAAACATATACACCATGGAGTAGAAAACATAGCCTTTAGGCCTGAGTCATAATGTCCTTTTTTGTGATCAGAGAGCACTGAACTTCTACCCCTGCAAGGATCTGTAAGGAGAAGAACTCAGCACACACATTGTCCTGTCAGACTCCAGCAGGAGTGTCTGACACAAGGGGTGGTGTGGTGTTAGTTTAACATGAGAATAGCCCTCATACCTTTTTGTGTATGGGACCAATGATCTGACACAAACTGACTTGGATACCAAATTATGCTACACATTGAGGGCCCTCAAACTTACTTCTTCCAAGCTACTAACTAGGATTAGGAGCTTCAGAGACAAAATAATACATAAGAGTTTGAAAAATGTTGTTTAGTTCTAAATTCAATCATAAGGAAGTTTTAAAGAAATAATAAAAAGGACTTTTTTTTTCTTTTTCCCTTTAGATGTATCAGTTGACCAATTTCTAAAATCTACTGACTGTTTTTACTTTAATGAAATTTTTCATTTACTTGTGATACTGGAATCAGAGTAGAAATAGAGTAGAAAAACTGTTTAAACACTGCTTACCAGCATTATCTTACTTATAGTGGCTTAGCAGAAATTCTTAAAGATTTATTGATGCAATTAAGGGGAAGTTTTCTGATCTTGTGCTCTCATGTTCTGATATCCACTTTCTTTCATTTTGCTTGTATGCAGAAAATAAAATTAAGATATTTCTACATGATTGTAAGTAAAATCAATTGAATATTGTTAAATCTTATTGAATATTGTTTTTCAAATGACATCTGGCAAGACTCTAAATTCCTAATAACCTAGGAGGAAACTGTGCTTTATGATTTATTCATTCAGAATATTTAAAGTTTATGTAAAATTATAATTAAAAATTTGCAAGGAATAAATTATTCTACTCATATTATTGTATTCATTAGACAGAGAATTAGTGCTGGAAATAGTTGCCATATTAACCAAAAATTCTGTCTGCCAGAATTTTCTATTACTGTATTATTGATATTATTTAATTTAATCTCTGTTTAATGTTAAATGAAACAAAACAACTGCCATGAAAGAAGATTTTAACTATTCTTTGCTAATAGAGGTCTTCAAGGTGGTGAGAGTTTTCCTCATTTGACTCAGTAGGTATTTGAAATATAAACCATACTCTCCCAAAATAAGTAATAGATAAGTAATAATATGGAAGTCTTGGTTTATGCAAAAGTCTGGTGATCTCCTCATGGCACATGCAATGAGAGATTTTTGCTTACTCTTGCTACTCCCCTAAAGTAATAAATGGCATCGATTTTCCTAAATATTCACTATTAAAGATGCAGTCTCTGACAGTGGAGTTTGGGGTTTTTTAGGAATAATATAAGGATACACTGAATGCTTCATTGCATGGACTAAGTGTTGCTATGCTTATTTGGATGACAAAGGCAATTTAATTATCAACAATTTCTTCACAAATTATTAAATCAGCAGAGCATCCCGCCCACGTTGCACAATTGTGGGTATTAAATGCTATCAGTCCGATAAAATTAATCTATTGAGAAATTATTTGCACATAAAAGAGAAGTGGCTGCAATCCAGTCTTTTCAATACACATTGTCTTTAAGCAAACCTGGTTGGAGAGTGAGGACACAAAATCATCAGTTCAAATAGCAAACTTTGGATTTTGAAACAGGTAGCTTTGCTGACGATAAAATTAGCAACAACAATATTCTGTATCACTGCTCCATAGTCAGCTGGTGTAAATTAAACCATTTTTGCCTGAAGAGTGAAGTAAATAAGGAGTTTGTATATACGACTGGTTTAAATTTTTACTAAAAGCTTCATCAGAATTAAAATATTGAAATCTCATGCTTTGCAGTTCCTCTGAGATGAAATGGTTTTATCCAAAGTCAGTATCTCATTATGGGTATAATATTACTTTTAATCCTCAAAATAAAGAAATTTTGTAAAGTTAGAGTACTTTCAAAATCAGAACTTAAAATGTGAAATATTGTAAATTATCGAATCACTTGAAAATAAAATATTCTATGTATTGTTAAAACCAGCCAATCTGATTAACTATTAAGAATACACAGTGTACATATACATAAATATGAATATGAATATAAACATAAAAATAAGTGTGGTTCTCTTGGATTAAAAAAAATTAACTTCTTTGCTTCAAATACATACTGGAACATCACTTTGTTGTTCTGTATTTTTTTGGGGCAGTGTGGGGATGATGGTGGTGGTTCTTTTTATTGGAGGGATAGTATTTTGTTTCCCATTTTGTTTTCACAGTCTGTACAGAAATTAAAGAGCATTAACAAAGCCCATGACTTCAGGTAGAAAGTGGGAACCTCAAAGACCTCTGTGGTTACTGTCAGCAACATTTCCATCAATGTATTTTCTTACAAAAATTAATACCTCTCCAGGAGATAAAACCTTTTTTAATTATCACAAATGTTAACTTTCCTTTGTTACTTAAAAAGGCACGTGTCATGACTCCTATCAGACAACTATGAAGAAAAAATTAGTTTAAAATACACTTCTTACTTCATAAGAAGTAAAAATATTACGTTTTCTATCCAACTTTGCCCTTTGGTTATTTTCTTCTTAGGATTTCTATACAAAATGAGTTTTCTTCTCAAAATAAACTAATATGTCAATAATGTAATTTTTTTCAAGTATTCCTTCAGTATACTAGAAGTAAAAAATAAAGCAGAATAGTTAGTAATGAGTGGGAAAGAGACAGGTCAAAGATTTCTTCTTAATTATTTTTATTCCTTATATATTTATTGAGAAGAATATTACTTTTGAAAAGAATTTGTCTTTCTTCCAGAAACAGAAAACTATGAAAGCTGCTTCTTAAAGAAATAGATGGCTATAAAATTTTAAAGTTTGAAGAGACAAGATAACTGCATACTTGCCCCATTTCTAATAATTAAATAAAAATAAAAGCTAATATACTGATACAGAGTTATCTGTATGTAGTCCCATGCAATAGTTTTGATTTTTTGTAAGTAAAGTAGCTGTTCATGACGGTGAAGCAAAACCAAAAGTAAAAGGAAAGAAAAAAGCAAAGATAAAAACAAAAGCAAGAGAAAACTGTGAATTAAAAGAAAGCATAAAAGGAAAATTAAAGGAGTGGGGGGAAGAAAAAGAAACCAAATAGAAGCAAACTTAAAGAAAAGAAAATTAAATGGAAAATACAATGGTAAAAGAAGAAGAGAATGAAAATAAAAACAAAAAAGAGTAAAAAAAAGAAAAATAAATAGAAGAAAAAAAAAAGAAACCGAAAATAAGAAAGAAAAGAGAGAAAGGAAATGAGAAAGAAAAAAGAAAAAGGTAAATAAAAAAGAGAAAATTTGGTCTCTGATTTTCTGTTTAAATTGTTTGTTTTTAGATCAAGCCCTCATTACATTTTCCTATCCAATTTTACAGAAAACTAGAAAACTGAATTAATATTAAATAATTATAAAAAAGTAGGAGCTTACATATTTTCATGTTGCAGTGTATTTTCCTTTTGGTATAATAGAAGAATATGTGCCAAAGAGAGGAGCAAATGGCTGTTGCCACATAGGACAGGAAGTGTAAGAGCAGACTTGCTCCCCTCCCAGGAAATATGTATGTTATCACAAAGCTGAATTTCAAGAATAATAAAAAGTCAGTTGCTGTTTTAATACAAGATTCTTGCTTGTAGAGATATTCTCACTTTCATGTGACTGTTCAATATGTTTTCTTTGTTTATAATTGAAATAATTAATTTTGTCTGAGTTTTTAGAATTAACACTATCCTGGACAGGAGAAATAGATTTACTAAAAACATCACTAAGCTGATTAAAGTTCTAGCATTCACTGTCTTCCTAATTGAGTTATGTACGACTGATCTGCCTTGTCTTTAAATGTTTCATTGCCTGAACAAACCCCAAAGGAACATTTCTTCTTTCTCTCAATGTAAAATAATTTAGTAGGAATAATAAGCTTTTAATGACGGAAGAAGACAGTCTGATTTTTTTACATTCCTTCTTGATCTCCAACATGCCAGACTTGTGTAGCTTACTGAATTAGTCTACTAAACTAGGTGAGAAAACTCAGGTTTGAAAGATTGGCAGGAGTTTCAAAGGCTAATTCATAACAGGGTTGAGACAGTGACACACATAAATATAACACTTAGATTCTCACAAAAAGCTAGCAAGTGCTGCACAAATTTCAGTCCACAAAATACAAAGTTCATCAGTATCATCCCCCTGTCTGCCTGCCTCAACACAGAGCTGCACAGCCTCACCTGTGCAGAACAGACTCACACGTGCTCTGGTCCACACGCTGACTAATTTGTGTTTGCCTAATTTGAGGTTTCATCCTGTAAAAGTGCAAACTGCAGCTCTCTACCAAGGTTTGTTTTTGAAAATCAAACACGGTTTGCCTGAGAAACTGTCACTTACCTGCTCAAGAGACATCCCAAATGATCATCAGTGGGGAACTTATTGTACTCTTTCATGATGTGGAGATTTGGACATTTTCTACAGATTTTGACTGCTCCTTCCCCGCCAGCAAAAGCTGCACGAGTTCCTCACTGGGGTGGTGGCACCAAAGCTTAGCCAAATGTCTCTCTTCTGCATGTGTGGTCAAAAAAAAAAAAAAAGTTCTGACTTGTCAACCTTCTGCTTGAAATCTCTGTACATACAAAAGATGAAGTTCAAACAAATGTGCACCCACTTCTGTAATACATTCTCCACTTAAAATCCGCTGGCTTTGATCTTTTATTTGAAACCTTTTCTCTCAAAACAAGGTACGCTGCCACAAAATGAGCCTATTGCCAGCTAAACAATCTACTGTTAATCACTCAGCCTTTGTGTGGTTATAATGTGTCCACAGTCCATTTCACTGCCCATCTATTGTTAACAAAAACTTTACTAACATATCTTGCCAGCCATCAAGGCTCCTGGCAATTTCATATATTTTCTTGAATCAAGTAATTTTTGAAACACTCTATTTATCTTAAACTTGCTTGGTTTGTCAGCAAAATTATTGTAAGTCTTTGTTAGACCACAGCATGGGAAGCACAGTGTGTTGCAGACTCCTTACAAGTGTTTTTTCTTACAGTTTAAAAAGCAGTTTATAACTAGATAATTATATTTCCTGCACTGTGGGTAGACTAATGATTTTGCACTTACTTGCAGATTATTTAAAATTGTAAAACCCTCTCTGTATTGTGTCCTCTTTTTGGTGTTGTTTTTGTTTTGTTTTGCTTTGTTTCACAGAACTCGTCTCTCTCTTAGCCTTTTTGTAATGGACACAATTTTAATTAATTGTTAAATCACTAAAGTATGTTGGTATCAGAAGTCCTACCCATGTAATCTCCAGATGGATTATTTTTTGAAACATAACACTGTCAGTGCATGTCAGCTACCCTTATGACATTGATTGTATTCCTTTCTTGTTCCAGGTTGGATAGTTGGATGAAGCAGATCCCTGCTTAAAGCTAAAACAAAAAAACCACAACCAAAAAACAAACAAAAACCACACCCCTCTTTTATTTATAAATTAATCTATATCCTTCTCTATTTATTTCAGAATTAGTTTTTAAGAGTAAAATAAAGTGATTTAGTGATCTTACTGGTGTCTTGAGAACTTATATCTAGCAGAAGTTTGAAGCAGTATTCTGTTCTTAATCTATACAATACTTAGTATTATCTATACAAACTTAGTATTCATATGTTCAGATTCTTTCTAGTATCCTTCTAATATTTTGCTCTAAAAACCAGCATATTATAGTATTAGAAGATACAACAAAATTAAAGTATGAAATATGGCTGTGGATTTACCCTTTTTTTCAGTCAGAGGAAAACCATAAAGAAATCTCTAGTTTAGCACATAGATACCATTTATATAGCTCTAAATTGCTTTTCCATTTGACCTAAATTCTCAAAATTATAGACAAATTGCATATAGAATCTAGAGTTATGAAATTAGTGATTCGCATTAAAAAATATTTAATGTTTATATTTGTCATACATATGTATAAAAAATCTTATTGAAGCATAAGCATTTGCTTCATTCTTTTGAAATTGATTCCACAAGGCCTCTCTACAAAAATGCAACATTCAGGCCATTCTTTGTAAGTGATGCACAGAATGACATGTTACAATAAATCCATAAACTCTTTTTTGATACTATAATTATTGAAGTCACAGGGTATGGCATTATAGTTAAGTGTTAATGTAGTTAATGTTTCACTCATCTCAACAATAAATTGCATTTTTCTCTATATGTCTATTACAATGTTTTAAGGAAAACACTTTCACTTCACTCATTTTACTAGTGAAACAATACATTAACTTAAATAATCTTTGCTTTGTTTTTCCAGAAAATTGCCAGGATTTGCTTGTAATTTTCTCAGAGCAGTCAAATCCAAATATACAAACAGTGAAAAATTCTATGTGTAAGTGAATTACCTGCGGTCTGAAAAACTAATGCAATAGAATCCTTATTTTTTTTTTTCCCAGAAAACTACCTTATTATTGTGATATTCAGTTAACAACACATAAAGCAGCCAAGAAAGTTTATCAATTACATTTTCCTAAAACCCAACTAACCCAAATCAAAATGAAACAAACAAAAAAAAAAGACCACCAAAAAAACTCCACAACCCTGCTAGGCTTTCAAGTTATTTAGAGGTCAAAATATTTAATTAAAACTTGAGAGCAGCATAAGTTTCTCAAAAATTCCAAGGTGCAAATGAAATTCATAGACAGGTTACACCATTTGCAATAAAGTCATTGGAGAGTTTATAACATTAAGCCTCTTCTTGAGGACTCTTCTGAGTGAACTAGATATAAAACAGATGTCTATTTCTCATGTCCCAGTTGTACACTGTGCTTGCCAGGAACACACATCAAGACTTTGATTTGTGAGAGTTTGAAATGTTTATGTACAAGTGCATGAAACCCCCCAGCTGAATAGGGTGACACTTGGGCTTTTTTCTTTATCCATTCCCAAAATCAGAGGCATTTGAAACCCCTCACTGGAAACTGATCATAGTGGGCAGCCTCTCACTTACCTTTAAATACTACTGCACTACTGAAGGGTGGATAACTTTATTGGTAATGCACTGGATTAATATTTAGGTATTCTGAGAGCAATTTATTTCTCTGCTTGTTTCTACTCTCTCAGGGAAATAATCTATCTCATTTTCCCTTCCGTAAAATAGCAATTATATTGCTGTATGCAGTTGGACGGAGGGGAAGTTCACAGTTTTGTGGGACACTGATATTTGTAGTGTTTAGGTAGGAAGTGTTTCACATGTGTTTCAGGCTTAACTGTGCATACTTGGAAAAAGGTGATGTTATTTTTCCCATGGGGACATTGATCTCACTTGTGGTTTTGACGGGAAATTAATCCCTGCTCATGCACATTATCTCTCATCTAATTAGTTAGAATTGTGTAGGATTGTATAACCAAGGGGAAAAAAAAGATTAAATTCAGAGAGAAGGCTTTCCTCTTTTTAAACTTTATAAGTTGCAACACAAAATATCTTTTCAATACACAAATGGTTTCTGAGTTCATTTATGCAGCATGAGAGAAACTAAAGTTTTAATCCGATCAGAGGTACTGCTCATACAGAATGAGACAGCAATTTTATAACCCAGCAAAAAAGGAAACCATTTAATTAAGTAACGCATTTTTTAAATTTTCACAGTATGTGATAAAGAGCATATCCAAACTCTGTTTTCCTTCATCTTCAGATTTATCCCATCTTGCTCTCTACAAAGAGAAGTGATATTATCTTCCATCTCTGCCATCCTGGTATGAAAACAAACAAGCACACATAGCCTGGGTCTGAAGGGAGAAAGACATCTGGATGTGACCATGTCAGGGGAGACAACCCACTGGGCCAGAAATTTAACTGGGAAAGAAAAAACACCCCTGTAATAGCACCAGGAATGCACTGCCGTGGCTTGTGTTCTCTCAGAAACACTCACCAAAAACTTTGTGGTTTGCAGTGATTACAGCCCACTTATTTCCTTTCAGCTAAGACAGTGCACCTTTTTGCACCTTTCTCACTGGTGTGCAAAGACAAATAAGACCAGCATCTTTATCTTTCAGATCCTGCCCTCATCCATTAGTATATTCTATTCTATTACACAGCTACTAGTCTAGAATCCAGTCCTTCAGGGTTTTAATATCTCATTGGGCCAAAATAATGGAATAGCTGTTTCCTGAGGCTAAATGAAAAACAAAACTGATATTTTGTTCTCTTCTTGGGTTCTGTGCCTTTTCATCATTGTAGGGAGTTTTTGTTTTTCTTTGCCTCTACAGAATAAATATAAATGTGCTTCTAAAAAGCAAAAGAAGTGATTTCACTATGACTTGAAAACTAAGAGAAATGAAAAGATCCTTACCTATTAAAGCCTCCGTGTACTCTGTCTGGGTTTTTGGGTGATTTATAATTTACTGAATGATCAAAATAAATGACATTTAAGCATTGGTCCTATTGATTTAAATATTGGGTTTGGTTGTTGTTTTTTTTTTTTTTTGTTTTTTTTTTTTGGGGGTTTTTTTTTTTTTTTGGTTTCGTTTGGTTTGGATTTTTTTGGTTTGGTTTATTTTGGGTGCAGCATTGCTTCCCAGAAGAAAACTTGTTAGTTTTTTAACCTTTCTTCATTCTATTTTCATTCTATTCCACCTGCAAATTGGGCTATGATGATGTAGCTTTCTTTCTGAAAGGATATAAGGCTTTTAGAGAAAGAGACTGGTATCACCTCTGCATTATGATTCTTTGTTTAACCTATTATAACAACAGGACTGTTTAAATAGTAAATTCTTGGTAAAAGTATGTAATATCTGACCTTTGATTAAAACACCTTTTACAACTTTATCATAACAAAATTTATTAAACTGGTACAGTTACCCAAGTATTATATTCAACTGTTAAAACACTGATGAAACCAATTAATAGTAACAGATTATACAAGTGGCAGTTATAAAATGAGTAACAGAAAAATCAAAATATATTGACTCTTCATAACAATCTCAAAGTAAAAGCTGACAAGGGGGTTTCAGATTGATTTTATTTTTACTTACTAATTCACTCTGCACTTCCCATACATTATTAAAACACAAAGCTAATTGTCCATATCACCTAGGAGCTAAAAATGCAACACATATATTTAAAGGCTAGAATGAAGCAATGCATCCAAATAGTAGAACTAAATCCTTCTTTGGTGAGGACAGGTTGTGGATGACTGATGACTGAGAATAGACACTAAGTCTTGTTCTCAAAACTTTAATTATTATCTATGAAAATGAAAATACACTACCTACTATTGCAAAACCTGAATGATTTGCTGTGGTCCAGATACACATGCATATGTGACTGTTTTCATACTTCCTAGAGAGGAATCCATTACACAGCTCAGTATTTATTTCATTCTGCCTGTGAGAAATTCAGACTTTTAATTAGGTATTGTTAATGAGGGAAGAAGACAACAAATATAAATAAAATATTTCTGTTCCTTTTATTTCCTAATCTTCCTCATATTACCATCACTATCCTGCTAATCCCAAGCCATTTGTGAGTGCTGCAACTGTGACTGATTTCTCCAGCAATCACTTTGAAGTAGCACTGGTTTTGATCACCTGCTTCAATCATAATCAGAGGATAAATCAATTGACCACAGCAGTGGACAGTTGTTTAAGAGTATTGCCCAGGTAGCACTGTTGGAGAAGTAACATTGAAAGTGTAAAGGGCTAGTCAATTTCTTTTTGTTGTTTTTGTTTATTTTTTAAATTAAGATTCTTTGTGATGTAAGATTATCAAGATATGCTAATGATTGAGAGGGATTATGTACCATGATTTGGAAATTTTCCTCAGGTTTTCATAAATGGAAATGAGCCATAATCTCTATTAAGTCTGACGTGTGAACACATTGTGTTAATTGCCACTAATGTGATTTTTTTCTTTTCTACAGAAGGAATATGGAGAATAACTTGCTGGGATATTATTAGATGGCCTTTGATCCTTTGAAAAAAAGGAAAAAATGCAAGTTATAAGATGTTTAAATGGAATATCATTAATTTACTACAGCTGAGGATGTAGACCTATACCTCTAAAATATTATTATCTGTTAGATACAAAATGTAGAAACTATAGTAGACTTTCAAGATTTCAGAAGACAGAAAAATAAAGCTTATAAAATAAGGAAAAATTATTGTTTAATCTGAGAAGTCATCAAGAGATACACATACTGCGTAAGAGATCAATAACTGATGGACAAATGGCAAACTTGTGGGAAGAATGGCAAGCCTGGGAAGAGCCTGGATATGCTTTTATCAAGTTGAACCTGAAGCATGCTGCTGTCTGAACCCTACTTCCACTTGGCTTCTAGCTGATATTTTTTGAAAGAGAAGGAAACAAAGATCAGGATGATCTTAGTTCTCCCTCTTCTATTTGTAATTCCTGTGTTCTTGTTCAAGAGCAGGTGACCTAATTCTAGATGAGATTATAAATGTAACATCAGAGAAAGGGAAGAAAATCAGCATCCTTTATAAGAGTGTTGGGGGGGAATCCTCAAAGAATCACAAAGAACACAGCCAGTTGTCTCTAATTACAAAAATAAGTGATTATTGTCTTCAGGACACCTCTCCACCATTCCCACTTAGGTGCATTTTAAATACGTTAATGAAGGAAGGGAGAAGCAATATTCTGCATTCCACAACATTTAGTACTTCCAAACAAATTAACAAACTTCTGTCCATGCAGACCACTTAATTATGACTTTTTCTTCATTATGTTGGGTTTTTTTTTTCATCTTATCATGGAGATGACTAAGGTAAGGGCTGATTTTATAGTGGTATAGTCTAGTGTAACTGAATAGAATTTTTTTGACCAGTATAATTTTATAGTGCTGAAGTTTATACCATGTATTTTTTAGTGTAAGTTCCTTAATTTATTTTGCAATTTTTCATCTTATCAAAATTGGAAGAGAAATCGAATCTTTGCCAAAAATTCCTGAAATTGTCTGTGTTCTGCTGATCCATTCTTGTAAACACACTGATTATATTCCATGTGTGACCCTTGCACCCTCAAATAGAGTATGCTGGAAGGACAAGATTTAATTTCTTCGGTTAGTGGAATTCAGTTGGACTGAAAACATGAGTATAAAAAATTCATATAACATATTAATTATTTTAGTGCTCTTTATAAGCCTGCAGCACTCTACATTCACCCTAACCCTCAACAAATAAAATTAGTAGGTATAATTTAACTGGAAATCAGAACCTGATATTTCTTCTTGGTTCCATAACAGCTCATGATATCTGCCCCTATCAAATTCCAAATTCATTGGGTAGCAGTTTCAAGAGCTGGTTTTTCTACTGACTGGTAATCAAAACAAACAAGTACTTGTTATACAGTCAAAAAAAAAACTCTGAAGAACTTCATGTTGTAGTATGTACAGAAAAAAGAAAGGAGAAAAAAAAGAATCACCATTGGTGTTCCTGACACCAAGAGGATGGGAACTCTGTCTCAATTTATTCTTGTGCACCATTAACCATATATCCTATTAGCGAGGTTTTTGTCCTGAGATCTGCAAAATTTGCCTTGCAAGATAGTGTAAATGAATTTGATGTTTAGTAAGATTTTTTTTTTTTGGTGTGTAATGTCTTACATAGCATTTTTCACCCTAAATGCTGACTGGTGCCTCCAGGCTTTTGCCATAGTCAGAACAGTCCTGAAACTGGTTTCACCACTGTGGAAAGTAGCACTGCCAGTGGGCAAGAGACCAAAAATATTTCCTCTCCTGTACCTACTTATCTTGCCACAGTAGGTGCTGAAGGAGGAAGGCAGCTGCAGGTTAAAACTCCAGCAGCTCTGGGAGAGTTAAGGAGTCCTTATTTCAGGTTTGAAGGTCAAAAAATGTTTAAAAAGAAAGAACACAGCTGTTAAATGTTCAAAGGAAAAAAAAAAAAAACAAAAAGAAAGAAACTGACTTTTCCTCCTTACCCTTTCTCTCCCCTGTAGTCTTGAAATTCTCTACCCAAAAGCTTGAAAAGCTTTGTAACAAACAGTGCTACTGTACTTAGAAGGGGTGTCTGATAGAGTCATCACCCACCAGTTACTTAGGCTTGATAATCTTTCTTTTGATGGCTAGATTACGACTACATAATTCCACTTAAATGTTGTTTAAGTTTACATACAGAAGTTTAGTGAGAAGTCTACTACTATTTTAGTTGCTGCTTTCTTTCCCCAAGTTTGTGCTATGTTTAGAGATGATGAGGCTTTTAATGTTTCTTGTTACTGATGTTATAGCTGGTACAAGAAGGTATAATCCAAATTAAAAGCAATTCCTACCCCTCAGCAAGTTTTCTGAAATTACTTAGAAGATGCACGTGGTTTTGCATCTTCAAACTCCATTTACTTTTTACTTTCATACTTCATATGAGGCTTCAAGATGCCCTATTTTAGCTAATGAGTTTCGCAGGCAACATTCAGCATTGCAGATTTACATAAATTGTACTTTGTCGATATTTGAGTAAAGGTTGAATGTTCTTATCTCATCTATGTTTCTATCATTATTAAAAGACATAAACCCAGAAAGAGTAACCTACTTTATTGCTATTTGTTTAAGTATTCACTAATTACCTTTAATTTGATTAGTACAGCAAATTAAAGCAGAAAACAGACAGAGTTTGTTCATGGTTAAATTGCAGAAATCAGTGGGTTATGCAGTATTTGCATTTTAATTAAGTAATGAGCATTTAAGGCTTTGTGCTGGAAATACAAATGGATCCTCTGGCTTCATTGAAATTTAACATTCATCTCATATTATTTAGTTTGTGTATCTCTGTGTCTGATATCAAAAGGTAGAATAATGCAATTCTGTTACTAATACATGCGCATAACATGCCAAAATTAATAAGCAATCCATTTCTATAAACCAGCAAGACAATCCTAAATCTGCACTACAGGTAATTCCATAATTTGGTTTCATTACCACAGATTTACAGAATATGCTGGGTTGGAAGGGACGGAGAAGGATCACTGAGTCCAACTTTTAGCCTGTACAGGACCATCCCCACAGTCACATCATGTGCCTGAGAATATTGTCCAAAGGATTCTTTATCTCTTCCAAGCTTGGTGCTTCCCTGGGGAGCCTGTAGAATAGCCCTGGATCCTGGGTTTACAGATTACGTGTTGAGAGAACCTTAGACTTCCAACACCACAGGACTTTAAGTGCTGATAAACTGTGGACCACAAAAGTTTTCTGCATTAGGACCTGTGCAATATAAATGCTTAGTAAGGCATAGGTGTCTGCTCTGCATTCCGAAATTCAGTACAATATTCTTCTTAGGCTGTTTTTATATATGCAGGGAAAGTTAAGGATCTCCTGGGTTAGTTTACAGTAATCAGACAAGAGTGTAGAGAGAACATCTTCAGTGCCTATGGGCAGCCCTCTGTGAGCTTGATACTTCCAACTAAAGGCATTTCAAGCCAAACAGAAAGTAGGGGCTTGTAGCTTATCTTCAAAATAACTTCTTACATCTTCCTTGCTGGCTTTTGAGAGATTTAAGGAGGATTTAACTTACTCTCATCTGTAGAACAGCCAAGATGAAGCGTTCTCCAAAATGAACTGGGACATGCAGGTTTCACTATCTCTGAAGGTAATCCAAACTGTCATCTTCCATTTTTAAAACATACTCATGCAGTAGTGGTATTTCAGAAGAGGACAGTGCTCTTACTCATCAAATTCTGCTAAAGTCAAAGCTAGTACAGGCAAGCAAGAGCTTAATCTTGATTCATTTTTTCAGGCACCTGTCCTAAAATCTTATTTATTACATTGGTCAAAGAATACATCTTATTATTCCATGAAGATTGGAAAAGAGACATTGAGGAGGTTAAGACATTCTTTAGGCAAACACTTGTAAGTCTCTTTTGATGGAAGGGAAGATCTAGATCTAAACCACAGCTATGAATTGGCTACCAAGAGGTCACTGTTTTGTTATTCACACAAGTTGGAGCTGAGATAACAGGTCCTAGAGAGACTTAAACCTTTCACTCATCCAAGTGAGAAAAGGTGTCCTGAAGACATACCACTTTTTTTCTGGGGTCCTTGTAGCTTCTTGGTGAATCTGGGAGTTCTGGAGCTCTGAGAAGATGACAGGAGATTCAGAGTTATGCAGAGGTGTGCTTCACCAAGTCTAAAATCTAATATCAAATTACAAAAACAGTAAAAAAAGAAGGTGTCAAGGGATTTTGTTGTACAGCTCCCATTGGCATTAGTGGCAGTTCTATTAAATCACTGTGGTGAGCAATTTTTTTTTTTATTTTAAAGGAATAGATTAGAAAAAATAAGGAACTAATTCAATGTCTGAATGCAACTTCTGAAAGCTTAAGGTACAGTGATTTCCTTCTCCACTTTATAAGAAAACTACTTGAAACATACAGTAAATTGTGAATTGGAAGAAGTACTGGATGTTATACAGCTTCAGTCCAAGCTCTGTCTGCTGTTCTCATTGGTATGTAGCATGTGCACCATACAGAGTGTTGGCTTTAAAAGAGTTGAATAGAATAAATGTCAACACTAAATAAATTCTATTGCCAACAAGCTGCCAGGAAATGTCACACTTCTGGTAATGTGCAAAACAGTTACTGCACAATGATGAATCATGCCTTATATTACACACATGTTGATCATAAACATTTATCAGACTTTGGGCAATTTCCAGGATGTTGAAGAGACACTATAGTTTGTTGATGAGAAAGTCTGTCTTCTCAGTAAGCTGATTTCTTCACTTTAAGTATAAACAAAATGTGTTTAGCTAGCGTTAGATGGTTTTACCAGACATAAAGGGAAGAAGGATCTCCTTTTGATGTAGTGTACAAATGATATATTCATTTTACAGGGTTCTTATAATCTCCTTTTGTTTTCTGCCAATTATATTTTAAGAAAGATGTAATATTTTCTGATAAATAAAGTTGAAAGATCTTTGTGGAATCAGTGCCATAGTAAATGTTACTCAGATTTCTGTAGGTCCTTATTAGGAAACTTCAAAGTTAGCAAGGACTTGGTTATGGTTTGTTTGGGTACAGACACAAGCTGTAATTTCTACTGTTATAGGAGATACGTGCTTCAGTCACAAATTTTAAAGCATGCATACCGAACCCACCACACACAGACACATAACATTATGCTGCTGATGGGAACTGAGAGGCAACTTAGTGGCCTATGACAGAAGAAAACAAAATTTTATCTATTTTTATATCCAGACTCATGCTCTAAATGTCACATCATTCTTTCATTTAGACCTTCCCATCAGATCCAATGCTTACTGCAATATTGCTGTGATCAATCAAGAACAGGGAGAATTCAAAGACATCACCCTTTGAGGGAAAAGTGAGACCAGTAGTCTGAATCTTTCTCAGTCTGAGAAGAATGACAAAGCCTCCTCCACTATTCTCTGTTTTGATTAGAGCAGTGATTTCAAGATGTTTTTTCCTTTAAACATAGCTCTCTCTTTCTCTGCATGTACATTCTATAAAAAGAGAATGGATGTAAGAAAAGGATTATGTTAGCACAAAAAAAAGTCCCAACAGGTTATTGTCACACAATAAAACGAATAAAAAATGAATAAATACACACTGTCTTATTTAGCACAGAAAACAGAGAGTTTTAATGTGAAGTCACTGGAACATTTAAATTGCTACATTATAATTAATTCCATTATTATCCAAGAATTTCTAACTGGCAGTGTAGTAATGCATACCTTAGCATTCTTTTAAATATGATTCTGAGGCTTTCTCCCTCCTTTTGACATCAGAGCCAATTTTAAGGCCTCAGAAATAAAATATTCAAATCACATAAAGGTTTTCAGGTTTTTTGTTTTGTTTTGGATTTTTTTTTGTTCAGTAGCTGCTAAAATTTTTTGCTTTAGGAATGCTTTGGGCTGTTACAGAGTAGTCCTTTTTAATGAGGTATGTGCTTGAAATAAGATCAAAGGAATTTCGAGAAATAAAATGAAAATGAGGTCTCATAAAGAATTAGTACTGAAAATAAAAAAAATCTCAAGAGTGTGATATCCACTTACTAAATAACTTTTGAATTACCTCTGAAATCAGAGTATCCTTTATTATGTGATTTATAAAAATTAACTGCTCTGGAACCAAGACTGAGTATTCTGACACAGGGCAATGCAAAGGGTTATACAACTGTATGGCTGTATATTAAAAGCCTTTAGGCTCACAATAACTATCTTCTGCAAAAGGGGTTTCCTGCAGCAGTGAGGTAAAAATACCATGTTCCCTTACAATTTTTCTATTCCTGTAGCTAGAGAAAAGTATGATTTAGTAATGGTTCTTGTAATGAGCCAAAATGCATTTTAGAAAGGTACAAAAATACATGCTAGAATATGCCTGCAACAGCTGAAAAGTGTAAGCTAATGGAACCTAAACTGATTCAGCGTGGAAAGAACTCTCACTGGGATGAAAGAGGGAAGACAGAAGGTTGTATTTCAGGATGGAGATTGTACATGTCTTCAAGGGTTTCATTTTCCATATGAAGTGTTTGTCTATGCTGAATTGGGTTAGCATGGCAAGGATTTGGTAGTGGGGGCAGGGGGTGGCTACAGAGGTGGCTTCTCTGAGGAGATGCCAGAAACTTCCGCTGTGTGCAGTGAAGCCAGTGCCAGATAACTCCTGGGCAGATCCACCACTGTCCATGGTGGAGCCCATCAGGCACAGTGGTAGCACCTGTAGGATAACATCTAAGACTGTTGGAGAAGTTAAGGCGGGACTGTCTCCCAGAGGAGAGACCCCACCAGAGCATGGGAAGGATGTGAGTAGTGTCCCCTGGGGAAGATGGAGCAGCAGAGACCATGTGGGATGAACTGACTGTAACTCCCACCCCCATTCCCCAGCAGCACTGAGAGGAAAAAGGTAGAAAAATTCTTTGGAATTGTGTCCAGGAAGAAGGAAGGGGCAAGGGAAAGGAGTATTATTACTGACTGTCTTTCTCATCACCCTACTGATTTGATTGTTAATAAACTAATTTTCCTGAGCTGAGTGTGTTTTGTCCATGATAGTAACTAGTGAGTGATCCTTTCCTGTCCTTACCTTGGCCCACAGATTTCTTGTTATATTATTTCTTCCCTGTCTAGCTAAGGAAGGAAGCAATAGAACAGGTTTGGTGGACATATGGTGTTCAGCCAGAGTCAAACTATCACACATACCTTTGTAGTTTTTAAACAACTTTTTTCACTTGCTGCCGCCAGACTGAATATATAGAGTAAATAATAAGTCATGCTGCAAAGGGTTTACAAGCAGAAGGTGAAAGACAAAGAGAAATGACTGATGTATATTTTCACAAATGAGGAAAAAATTTCTAGAGAATTTAGGAGAAAGCCTTACAAATTGACTAAATTTGTGAGAGTTAAATTGACTTGAACAGAAATTAAACACTCCTGAAAATACCTGCTACATTCTTTCCTGCACCCAAAGAATCCTGGATCCTATCATCAGTTGTCTTGCTAGGACTTTACACTGTCACCTTAGAGAACTATCAAAAAAATAATGACTTGTGATACATGCCACAAAAGTCACATGTAAAATTACATGAAGTGTAGGATGATTACTAATCATGTTCAATTCAATCCTTAGCTGCATAAGGAATGCAAGGTAGAAGTCTTTACAAGGACATTTATAGACATCCTGAAAAATTGGTGCAGAATGTAAGAACTAGATTTACAAATAACTCCTAAAGTGGGATTTCAGCCATCATCAAGACTGTGTAAGACAAATGTTCTTGTACTGAAAATCAGGATTCTGGTTTTCACCTTTATTCAGAGTATTAAAGACCACTTGAAACTTCTGGTTTGTTTGTTTCTTTTTTCTTCATTTGCTTCTTCATATCTTGGTATTTATTCAATATAAACTAGCTGTGATCACTGTCTATCATTAAGCACTGCTCTCTAAATATTTCTTTTTGCTTTATTGTAGTAAATACTCTTGGATTCTACATCATAAAGTGGTTCATGAGTGAGTTGCCATGATGATTTCAGGTGGCTGGAAAATTTTAAGAT